>JAODAL010022114.1:0-65476 GCA_025379985.1 Phyllomedusa bahiana | reverse complement strand
AGAGAAAAAATTGTAAAAACCCTTTTGCTTGTAAATTTTGGGGCGAAAATTGAATTTTTTTGGCATGAAAAAACTTTTTTTTTTGTTACCACAGAAAAAAAACAACATTTAATTAACCCCTGGATGTAAATTGCGAAAAAGAATTGAGCACCCACAAACTACAGCTTTGTAGCGTGTTACAATTGCATGTTTTCTACGCTAAAACAACAAGCGAAAAAATTGTAATTAACCTTCGCTTGTGAATTTGGCTACAGGAAAATTGTGATTTTATCGGTGAAAAAGAGGGTTTTAAATTTTTGTCACCACAGCAGAAAAACAACGCTTAATTAACCCCTGGATGTAAATTGCGAAAAAGAATTGTGCACTCACAAACTACGAGATTGTAGCGTGTTACAATTGCATGTTTTCTACGCTACAACAACAAGCGAAAAAATTGTAATTAACCTTCGTTTTGTGAATTTGGCTACAGGAAAATTGTATTTTTCGGCGGTGAAAAAGACGGTTTCTTGGAGTCAGCACAGCAGAAAAACAACGCTTAATTAACCCCTAGATGTAAATTGCACAAAAGAATTGAGCAGCCAAAAATGAAGTGGTACTTGTATTGTAAAAACGTTGTTTTTTTAAAATGAATACAACAGGAACTGGCTTAGATCCCCTTGGATATTCAATGTGCTTGAGCAGATACATTAAAATGTATATGCAGCAGCAGTGAACGCACACTGGACTTCAATCCAATACCCCAAAAAATCAGAAATAGAACATTAAAAAAAGCAGTCTCTGAGACAAGCTGAGACACCCCAAAAAAATCGCTGTACAAAAATCAGTTCTTCAGTAACAGCTATCACAATCAGCCACGGCAGCACCTTCCCTGATCAGAACAGTGAGAGGAGTGTGAGCTTCCAGCGTCGCGCCCGGACTTATATAGTGTGGTGACGTCACAGAATCCTGCCGGTCTCTGATTGGCTTCATCTCTGCACATGTCATGCCCGGCCCATGCCCTTCTTCCTCTGAAGTGCTTTGCCCCATGTAACGCCATGTGCTCGCAGCCATTTTATCAATCAAAAAACACACCTTCGTTCACCCGAAGTGCCCCAAACTTCGACTTCGTTCAGAACTGAAGTTTTCCTGAAATTTTCAAGGAATTCCACTTCATTAGAATCAATTCGCCCATCTCTACTTCTGACCCCAACTCCCTTTTTTTCATCAAAGGGGTCTTCAAAATTTGGTTTTATCCACAGTGGTAGGTACCCCAGTTAAAATTTGGGCTCCTTCGTTTCATTTTTGGGAAGGGATTTTTACGAGATGATAAACGAAATTTTCCCGTGATTTGGGGGGACAAAGGATTTAAACTGCTGAATGCATTGCATTAACCACTGAAAAAAAACACGGGGCACCGACCCAGCAATACGGGCCCTTGATGACCGGGCCCCGACTTCCCGGCTTCGTTTTGCGCCAGCACGGGAAAGGAGAAAACCTTCTTTTTTACCTCACCTCCATGCCCCTACACCCCTCTTTTCCGCTTACACCGGCTTTTTCGCTCCATTTCAAAAGATAAAAATTAAAAGGGGAATGGATGATTTTTTTTGCAGTCTCTTATTGAAAAGGCAAAATCACACTATTCTTAAATCCCTCTGTTTTTCCTCCACCCAAACAAAGATTAGTAAACAGAATTGTTTCTAACGTTTTACCGTAAAAGGGCGGCCCTTGGGGAAGAACCGTAATACAAAATCAACAGTTTTTCTTCCTTCATCCCGGGGATTTACAACTCCCATAAACTGGGAATTTTTAAATAGTTTTTCAAACAAACTATCAAAACAATCACTATCGGCACCAAACAAAATTAACCCGAGCCAAATAAAACTTTTCAAAAGTTTAAACATAAAATTACATTTTTTGAACAATGACACAGGGAAGAACAGTTTCAAAAAATTTCTGTACCCAAAATTTAAGAAAAAGGTCTCTTTGAAAAAAACCCCTTGCTGCAAAAAAGTCAAATACATTTTTTTTTAAAAAATTTTACAAAAAAAATTTTTTGCCCCATTGAAATACACCAACAGTTTATTAAAAACGTATGTATCCTAATTAAGAAAAGGGGGCCCCCTTTGAAAAAACGGGCGCCCCAAAAGGGAAATAATCAGCAATTTAAAAGTTTAGGGGGAAAAGAAAAAGGTTTGGTTTTTGGCACCAATAAATACACCAACATTACTAAAAATTTTCTGTTTTAAAAAGGGAAGGGGAACAAGGGGTGTCTTTTATTTAAAAAACCCTGGCTTTTCACCAAATGAAATACACTTTTTTAAAAATTTATACTTTAAGAAAAGGGTTTGTTTTTTGCACCAAGGAAATACATCAACATTTTACTAAAAATAAAATTTTATCCTATTTTAAGTAAAAGGGGGCCTTTAAAACAAAATGGGGCGGGCACTATATAACGTGGGTAGTGAATCCACGGCCCAACCCCAAGCGATGTTTTTTTAAAGCCACCCGGGGACGGGGGCCTAAGTAGCCCCGGGTATTCACCAGACCCCCCCCCCAAAAAGGGGGAGGGGACTTGCTGGGGGCGTGGGGCTACCAGATCGCTACCCCCCTAAATTACTTGTTTGCGAGGCGGCCGGGGTGCAGCGGGGTACAGAATCGTAACCCCAAAGAATCATACCCGGGGCAGGAAATTAAATCAGGGGGGGGCCAAATTTTGGGGTCCGGGACGGGGCGGGAAAGGGGCAGGGCAGGCATAGAGGTTGGGTGTCGAAAACACAAGGGGTTCTTTTTACACATAAGCAAATACACAAAGGGAAAACGCTTTTTACAAAAGCCGGGAAAACATAGATCCAAAAGGGAGTGATTGTTTGAGCAAAACCTTAAAAAGGGGAACGCCCCGGAAAATTAGCCAATTAGGGGCCGGCCCCTTTTAAATTTCTAAGAACAGCGCGCTCGCCCTAGGGGGGGCACGCGCGCCTGGGCCCGCAGGGGGCGGGGAAGGGGACGGGAACGGGGTAAAGGTGGGTCTCTGGTCTGGGGACCCCCGCTCACCCCGGGGGGGGCCCAGGGGCGCCCCCCCCGGGCGGGGGCGTTTGCAATGCCCGGGGCACACAATACTCGAAATGCCCTTCCAGTGGGGTTAAAAAAGCCTTTTTCCCCCTCGTCCCCCTTCTCTGAATTCGATGGGGTTAAGGCCCTCGTATTTCAATTTGGGGTAAAGACCTTGCCCACGAGACAAATAAAAAGGGGGTTTCAAGATCGGGGGTAGGGGGTAGCGATTCTTCCCCCCCTTTATCTTGTTTAGCCCCTGTAATCAATACAGGGACGAATAAACCCGGGCTTTTTCGAACAAAGAAGAAGCCACCCCGCGGCCCGGGAGAGGCTTGCCAAATAAACCTTTTCAACAAATCTCCGGGTATAGGCCGATATGGCCGGGGTCTGGGGCACAACAGGGTGGGACCCTCCCCCGGGGGGACGGGTTCCGGAAGGGGGTTTCTATAAACATCAAGGGGCCGATGGGCGTAGCTTCTCAGCCTTTTTTCCTCCAAATAAAATCCCCCAAAATCCTGTATTTAACCTCCCCGCGGGCAACCTTTAAGATTTGAGGGACACTAGGCAGGGTGGGGCCCGGGTTTGGGCCCAATTTGGGCACCCCAGGGCCCTACCTCTGCCTATCCCAAAAGGGCGCCGTCGGGGCCCCAACCCTGGGCCCGGGCTCCGGGGCCCTTTCCGGGGGCCCCCTGAACCGCCGGCGGCCCTGTGACCGTTTTCTGGGGACAAAAGCAAGCGCTCCCTGCCCCGAAAGACGTGGGGGCCCCCCCCCGGGGAATCGCGGGATCCCCCCGGTGAGCTGCGGGGCCACCCCAGCGGGGCCGCCGGGTCCCAAAAACGCGGAGGACCCCCCGGGGGGCCCCGTGCGCCTCGTCGGAAAGCGTGGGCCAATAAACTTTAAGGGAAACGCACCTGCCTCTCCTCGGGCGCACAGGGGCCCGGGGGGGTCACAGCTTTTGGCGCCCGGGGATTTGGGCCGGGGGAAAGGGGGCCGGGCGGTAAGGGGCCCAAAAGACCCGCCCCGGGAAATTTTGGGGTTTTTTTAAAAATTTTGGGGTTGGGTTTTTTAATTGCCTGCCTTTTGGCCCCCTAAAAGGCCTCCTTTGGCCCCTATTTTTTCTCTGTGCCCCCAAAACGCCTGCCTGTGGCCCCCTTTTTTTCCCCCGGGGGCCCCCCCTTTTAAATGCCTGCCGCCCCCAAATAATCCTCCCGGGCCCCCTTTATCCGGGCCTGGGGGCCCCCCATAATGCCGCGGGCCCCCCAAAAAATCCCCTCCCGGGGGGCCCCATAATCCCTGCCTTGGCCACCTATAATTCCCTGCCTGTGGCCACCCTAAAAACCCCTCCTTTGGCCCCCAATTTATTTCCCGGGGCCCCCCTATATCCTGCCTTGGCCCCCTATAAGGGCCTGCCGCGTCCCCCTAAAAACCCACCCTTTCGCCCCCTATAACCCCTGCCTGGGGCCCCCCCTATAAGCCTGCCGGTCCCCCCAATTGCCTGCCGGGGGTCCCCCCAAATCCCCACCTGCCTGAGCCCCAAAGACGGCTGCCTGGGGCCCTTTTAATGCTCCTGGGGCCCCGGTAGGGTTTGCCTGGGGCCCCTTTTTTTGCCGCCTGTGGCCCCCCTTACCGCCTGCCGGGTTCCCCCCATATGCCTGCCGGTGCCCCCTTTAACCCCGGCCGTGGCCCCCCAAAAAAACGCCTCCTAACCCCCAAAAACCCCGCCGGGGGTCCCATATGCCTGCCTTTCCCCTTAAACCCTGCCTTAAGCCCCAAACGCCTGCCTAACCCCGTACGGGGCGCCTGGGGCCCCCTAATCCTCCCCTGGTGCCCCCAAACCGGGCCTTTTTGGTGCCCCCTTTACCCCTCCTTTGGGCCCCCAAACCCCTCCCGGTTTCCCCCCAAATTAACCCCTGCCTGGGGGCCCCCATCCCCGCCTGCCGGGGCCCTTTTTAGGGCCTCCCCTTTTTGGCCCCTATATCCCCTGCCAAAGGGCCCATTCCTGCCTGGGCCCCCTATACCCTTTTCCCTTTGGGGCCCCAAAAACCCTTTCCTGAGCCCCCAAAACCCCCTGCCGTAGCCCCCAAAATTTAACCCTCCCTAAACCCTGCTAAAAAATTGGGCCTGACCCCCTTACAAATTCCCTTTCCTTTTAAAGCCCCCTATATTTTTTATACCTACCGCAAAGGGGACAATATCTAAAATACCCCTTTTGACTGAGGGGGAAAAACCCTAAAACCTTTTTCCTGACAAAGGGGGACTTATATCCCTTTTTTTAAAGGGGAGTTGCTGGAAATGTAGGATTCTAAAAAATTTGTGTCCAAATCCTCGGGACGAGTCTTGGGGGAAAAAAATTGGGCATGAAGGGGGTGAAACCGGATGGAGAAAAAAAGGGGGAAAGGGTGAACGACGCTAATTCAGAAAAGAGGGCTCCGGATCACAAAATTTATAACGGGCAGGTTAATCAAAAAATTTTTCGGGCAGAGCGTCAACATACAACAAGTACTACCCACAAATATGGTCACGGTAGGGGCGGTGGTAAATTTTAATAAAGACCCTGTTACACTGTTTATTTCACAGGGGGGGTTGCGTTGGGCCCAGGGTCGGCGGGTTTTTTTTTTCCCTTTTGGTAGAATTTTTTGGTTTTGGTTTTTTTTGGGGAGTTTTTTTTAGTAAAAAATTAAATCTTTCCGTAGTTTTTGCTCCATGTATCGGGGGGAATTTTTTAAAGTGACTTTTTATTTGGGGTTTTCACTGTCATACGGGGGGGAGGGCAATTTTGGAAAATTTGAAAATTTTCGGGGCTGATTTTAAATTGGCATACTGCTGAGGGAGGGGAAAGGACAAATTTTAATGTGCAGAAAATTTATTTACAGGGACCTGGCGCGGGGTGAGAGGAATTAGTGTTGTGTGTGGGGGGGTATTTTTTTGGACGGGGGGGGGGGGGGGGCCCCAAATGGCGGTACCCCCTTTAGGAAAACCCAAAAGGCTTGTCCCCCCCTTTGGAGGGGGGTTTTGAAGGGGGACACCGGGCGTTTTGCCACCAAAGAGATCCTGCACCGATCCCCTTTCGGGACTTCCCTTTTTCCCCTTTAAAGGGGAAGGGGCATGAGGTTGCACCAATACCCCAAACGGGATCCCGAAGAATAAAGGGCCCGGACAGCAAAAAATTTTTCTCCGTGGGGAGGCCCCCCTACAGGGGCCCAAAAACCCCCCCGGGTGTTGAACTGAATGGACCCCGCTTGAAAAGGGCTCCCCACTGACAAATGAGATAAAAAACGGTTTTTTTTTCCCGGGGCGGATCACTAGCAAGCGAAGCAGACACAGCGGGGGCATGAAAAAAGGTTCCCCCGCACCGAGTCCAGGAAGGCGGGGACCCCAAGAGAAAAGGGGCCCGGAAAACCTCGTTAAGCCCCACTGCAACAATTTTTCGGGGAGAGGAAGACTGACCACCAAGGT
Organism: Phyllomedusa bahiana; assembly: GCA_025379985.1. NCBI lineage: Eukaryota > Metazoa > Chordata > Amphibia > Anura > Hylidae > Phyllomedusa > Phyllomedusa bahiana. The sequence goes on along the minus strand of JAODAL010022114.1, from coordinate 58,989 downwards.
CCCTCTCCCTAGGGCACCTAGGTTGGGGCTTTTCCTGACCGGGTGGCCCGGGGCGGAAACCCTAGGGAAATGGCCCGGACGGGTCAGAAGAGGAAAAAGGGTTCCCCCTGGGGCGGCGGGACACCCTTTTAAATCCAATGGCCCGGGGCCACCTGCAGGGGTTTTCCTTTTGGGAAACCTTTGGGGGAGGCAGGGGGAAGCCCCTTTGGGAACATACCAAAACGGGAAGGGCAGGTTGTGCAAATCCCTTTTCCTTTTGGCGAGCTCCGGGCGGTCTCCCCGGGAAAAAACGCACATCAATGCCTGGCCAAGGGGAAAAGGGTTTGCACAAAAAGATGGAAAAACCCCTTGCTCAATGCGCCCTTTTACTCCCCTCACAGGCCCCTTTTTGAATTGGCGCGGGAAAAGGGGCGTCATTCCACACAGCTCGGAGGCTAGGGTCGGAAAAAAAACTTTTTGTCCCCCTGGGGTAGGGTTTAATAGCGCCGTCTCCGAGAAGGGTGCCCCGCGGCCCGGCCCTCCCAAAAAAAAACTGTGGAATTCCGAGAGGAAGACCTTTGGGTCCCGCGGGCCCAGGGGCATTCCGGTCCCAAAAGGTTCGCCCAAAGGGCCAAGGGGCCTTTCCCCCCATGCCAAGGGTCACCACGAACGCCATCTTTAACCTTTCAGTAGAAAAATTGGGCGGGGCCCCTCGCTCCACGGGGCATTTGGGGCACTGGGGTAAATAAAACCTTTTCCCAAAACTCGACCCCTTGAACTTTGGGAAAGGGAGGAAGGCGAAGCTTCGGAAAAACACCGGGTTGGGCCCGCACGGCCCGGGGGTGTAAACACCGGAAGAGGGGAGGTTTTCTGCTGCTTGGGGGCCCCGGAATTGACGGGCCAGCTGGACCTAATTCTGTGCTTGGTTTCCGATCGGGTGCGACTGTTGGGGACAATGTTTTTTGTGAGATCCGTTTGACTTGGCAGGGGGAAACCCTTGGCCCGGGGCCAGGGTGATCTAAAAAGGGAACGCTGGGTAGTGGACCACCCGGACCACCGCAAAACAAAGAATTAACCACGCAGGAGGCGGATTCCCAAGTAGCCCCCGGGTTTTACCAACCGCCGAAAAGCGGGAAAGGACTTGCCGCGGCGTGAGGGTACCAGGGCCTACCCCCCCCCGTGACTTGCTTGCGATGCGGCCCCAGGGCAAACGTTTGGGACAGGAAACGAATCCAAGAACTTTGGGCGTGGCACATAAGGTCGGGCTGGCGCGGGCAATTTTGGGGTTTGGGGTCCGGGGGACAGGCAGGGAAGGGCAGGGGAAACGGGAGAGGTTTCCCCCGAGGAAAAAGAGCAAGAGGTCTGGTACAAAGGGAAGGCCCAGAATACAAATTAAGGAACCCTTTTACTAAAAGGGACGAGGAACATAATCCACAAGGAGTGAAAGTTTTTGGAGCAAACCTTTAAAAAGGGGAAAGCCCCAGCAATTAAACCAAAAACCGGGGGGCCGGCCCCCTTTTAAATTTTTTAAAATGAAGCCGCGCCGCCCCAGGGGGGGGGCACGCGCGCCCTCGCCCGGGAGAGGGCCGGACGGGGCAGGAACGAGGTCAGGGGATTTTCTTGGGGTGCTGGGGGACCCCACTGCCGGCCCCGGGGCCACGCGCCCCCCACCCCGGGGCCCAGGACGGGAAACCCCCCGCTAAACCCCTAAATGAAAAAAACACTATTTAAAAAGTTATACGGATAAGAAAAGGTGGTTTTTGCACCAATGAAATACACCAACAGTTACTAGAAAATTTCTGTATCCTAATTTAAGTACAAGGTGGCTCTTTGAACAAAACTGGGCTGCACCAAAGTGAAATACAGCTATTTAAAAGTTATACGGATAAGAAAAGGTGGTTTTTGCACCAATGAAATACACCAACAGTTACTAGAAAATTTCTGTATCCTAATTTAAAAGTTTAAGTTACAAGGGTTTTGGCCCTCTGTTTCTGAACAAAAACTGGTGTCATGATTGTGCCTGGTACACCCCCTGCTGTTGGTTCTGGTCGCCGGCCATGGCCGGTACGACGTAAACCATGTTTTTTATCGTAATACCTTGTATTCTTATTCACTAGTGTGAACTGGTCCTTCTTTCCCCGTAGGTAATTGATTCCTGGCCAACGCCCGTGGCCAGGAATGCGCCAGCACTCTTTCAGTTAACCAGTGTTCCTCCTTGATTGACAGCCTTGTTTCCCTATCTATTTTGAGTTTTTTCCCACCAATTCACTCTGCTCTTTTTCCTCCCCTTCCCTATTTATAGCCACCACTTCCTTCCCTCATTGCCTGCTATAGGTTATTCCCCTCTAGTTCGCCTTATGCTCTTCTGTGGTTTCTGTGCTCTCCTGACCTTTCGCTTTGGACCCTGGTTATCCTCTTTTGTCTCATGTCTCTGTACCTCGCTGCCCGTACTGTTGCTGACTTTAGACCGCCCGACTACGCTTATTGTTCTGTGTCTGTTTGTCCTGTCTGTGTAGCACCTATATCAGTGCAGCTATCAGTCTTCCGGTTGGGGCCGGCCTATTAGGAGTCGGGTTCCCCAAAAGGCAGGAACAGGAGCTGGGATCAGAGTCAGGGCCCACTTGTCTGTGTCTGTGTGTGTGTCTCTGACCGGTCCCTGACAACTGGGCTGCACCAAAGTGAAATACAGCTATTTAAAAGTTATACGGATAAGAAAAGGTGGTTTTTGCACCAATGAAAAAACCCCAGAGTTACTAGAAAAATTTTGTACCCTAATTTTTTTTAAACGTGGTCTTTTGAACAGAACTGGGTGCACCAAAGTGAAAATACAGTTTTAAAGTTTATACGGATAAAAAAGGTGGTTTTTGCACCAATGAAATGCACCAACAGTTACTAGAAAATTTCTGTATCCTAATTTAAGTACAAGGTGGCTCTTTGAACAGAACTGGGCTGCACCAAAGTGAAATACAGCTATTTAAAAGTTATAAAAATAGGAAAAGGTGGTTTTTGCACCAATGAAATACACCAGCAGTTACTAGAAAATTTCTGTATCCTAATTTAAGTACAAGGTGGCTCTTTGAACAAAACTGGGCTGCGCTAAAGTGAAATACAGCTATTTAAAAGTTATATGGATAAGAAAAGGTGTTTTTTTTCACCAATGAAATACACCAGCAGTTACTAGAAAATTTCTGTATCCAAATTTAAGCACAAGGTGGCTCTTTGAAAAAAAACTGGAATGCACAAAATAGGTACAATTTCACCTCAGATGCAAGGTTTGCTGGCCAAAAAGTGGTAAAAAATGCCATTTCAATGCAGGTTCAAAGCAGAGTCTGGGCTGCACAATATACACCCTCCTTTCCAAAGCCCTCCTGTCTGCCTGTCTGTCCCCCCCCCCCCACCTCCTCGCGGCTGTAGAGCGCTTGATGCTTCTTTAAAAGTCTCTGTCTAACTAACTAAGAACTGAAATTCTCTAATCTGCCTATATTCTAAAGTTCACAGCTAAAATCATAGTTGACTGTAGAAATAAAGAGAAGAACTGTGTCGCTGAGCTGTATTAAGAGAGACGTAGCACACGTCTTGCTCTAGTGAGAGACACTGAAACACTGATTCTGAACAGGAAACGCTGTTCTATGCAAAACAAGGTCATGTGATTTTTCCAGCCAATGACAACCATACACATCACAGTCATGACGTCGCACACCCAGCTCACCCTGCTCTATGCTCTAAGCTGATTTTCTGGCCGCCAAAATGACAGGAAGTGCCGTAAATGGCGCGATAGCAATAGATTATCTGCAGATTGTCACCTAAAATATCGCGTGATCGGAAATTTCCGATCAACCTAAAAATCTTGCTGATTTCAACTTTATCGATTATAATCGCTCATCCCTAGTGACATGTTTATAGGGCAGGTCTTTACGCACTATTGTGCGGCAGCTCCCTCCTCCTGCCTGCGACTTAAAGTGCCTTGCGAAAGTATTCGGCCCCTTTGAGCTTTTCAACCTTTTGACACATTTCAGGCTTCAAACATAAATATAAAATTTAATTTTTTTTTGTGAAGAATCAACAAGTGGGACACAATTGTAAAGTGGAATATAATTTATTGGATTTTTTAACTTTTGTAAAAAATAAAAAACTGAAAAGTGGGGCATGCAAAATTATTCGGCCCCCTTAAGTTAATACTTTGTAGCACCATCTTTTGCTGTTATTACAGCTGCCAGTCGCTTGGGGTATGTCTCTATCAGTTTTGCAAATCGAGATACTAAAATTCTTGCCCATTCTTCCTTGGAAAACAGCTCGAACTCAATGAGCTTGGATGGAGAGCTTTTGTTAACAGCAGATTTCAGCTCTTTCCACAGATTCTCGATTGTATTCAGGTCTGGACTTTGACTTGGCCATTCTAACACCTGGATACATTTACTTGTGAACCATTCCATTGTAGATTTTGTTTTATGTTTGGGATCATTATCTTTTTGGGAAAGGGTAAGTCTCCGTCCCAGTCTAGGTCTTTTGCAGACTTCAACAGGTTTTCTCCAAATGGTCCTGTATATTGGCTCCATCCATCTTCCCATCAATCTTAACCATCTTCCCTGTCCCTGCTGAAGAAAAGCAGCCAAACCATGATGCTGCCACCACCATTTTTTGACAGTGGGGGATGGTGTGTTCAGGTTGATGAGCTGTGTGCTTTACGCCAAACTTTATCGTTTTGCATTATGGCCAAAAAGTTCGATTTTGATTTCATCTGACCAGAGCACCTTCTTCCACATGTTTGGTGTGTCTTCCAGGTGGCTTGCGGCAAACTTTAAATGAGACTTTTTATAGATATCATTGAGAAATGGCTTTCTTTTTGCCATCTTCCATAAAGGCCAGATTTGTGCACTGCACGACTGATTGTTGTCCTATGGACACCTGAGCTGTAGATCTCTGCAGTCCATCCAGAGTGATCATGGGCCTCTTGGCTGCATCTCTGATCAGTCTTCTCCTTGTTTGAGATGAAAGTTTAGAGGGACTGCCGGGTCTTGGTACATTTGCAGTGGTCTGATACTCCTTCCATTTCAATATGATTGCTTGCACAGTGCTCCTTGGGATGTTTAAAGTTTGGGAAATCTTTTTGTATCCAAATCCTGCTTTAAACTTCTCCAAAACAGTATCATGGACCTGCCTGATGTGTTCCTTGGTCTTCATGATGCTCTCTGTGCTTTAAACAGAACCCTGAGACTATCACAGAGCAGGTGCATTTATACGGAGACTTGATTACACACAGGTGGATTATATTTATCATCATCAGTCATTTAGGACAACATTGAATCATTCAGAGATCCTCACGAAAATTTTGGAGTGAGTTTGCTGCACTGAAGTTTAAAGGGCTGAATAATATTGCAAGCCCCACTTTTCAGTTTTTTATTTTTTACAAAAGTTTAAAATATCCAATAAATTTCGTTCCACTTCACAATTGTGTCCCACTTTTATATCTTTATGTTTGAAGCCTGTAATGTGGCAAAAGGTTGAAAACTTCAAGGGGGCCGAATACTTTCACAAGGCACTGTAGCTCCGACTATCTTAGGGATAATGTACCGCTGGTCCCATGTCGCGATCGTGAGGGGCTCACTTGTAAGCCCGCACAATCGCCAGGATGTATCTATACGTCCATTTGCGGGAACGCAATACCCACTAGGACGTATGAGTACGTCTAATGTCGGGAAAGGGTTAAAGAACATTGTGAGTCATGAAAGGGTTACTACCTCAGAAGTCGGTGACTTCATAAAGAATGAGGCCTGTTATGTCATAAAGAAGATTCCATAAAACAAGGCCACACTGCTATGATCAGTGCCATTTCTGAGCTTGACTACCCTACACACTGCCTACCTTAATGGAATTTGGAGGTTCTAGCAGGGGAAAGGGGTTATCTAGTTTAGACAACCCTTGTTGTAATTGAGGGAGGGTGGGGGAATCCCCTTCAATAAGCCGGAGTGGAGAGACCTGCTACAAAGAGCAGCTCTCCAATGATTAAATTAAGCCATAAATGGGGGGGGGGACAGATATCACAGCCAGATCTATCATACATGGGGTTTATTATATTTAGAGTCCATGTCTGTTATGTTGTTCTCTGTGAATTTGGCAAAATGTATAAATTGTAAAAATTTATTTAATTGTATATTGGCATTAACCCTCTAAGCCTAGGGGAAGGGCAACCCTTCAGCCATGGTTCCCTAGAGGTTTCACTCCTCTCCTGAGTGCTGAAAGGTGACTTTTTGTGAGTCTGGAATTTTCCATTTTCAGTGTCATGTGGTTTTTAATAAAGTTGTGACCATTTGGCACCTGAGTGCTTTGTGTGTTTATTTTGCACACTTTGGTTATAATCATTTGGCTTGAGAGTTTGGTTCCATTACTTAATCACCAAAAACCAAAAGGCCGAAAATTTGCTAACCACAGAGGACCACAGTCTAAGGAGTGAGAGAGTTTTTCTCCTAGTGGTAACCCCAGCCTGAAAGATAAAATGGAGCAGAGTACAGCACAACTCTTGCAAGTGTGCACTCATCCTTGGAAGAAGATGTTGTATGGCAGCAGTATTACAAGCTTCTTGCTCAGCTATATGTGTAACTCTCATTGACTTCAATGAGGACTGTGCACAAGCAAGTCTATGGAGATAGTGGCTACACAGACTCACCAAATAAGGGGCTCAGGACCCCAGTTCTGATAGCGCACAGCTATCTCTACCACCTGGCTGAGGGTGAGACGCCTGGGATCACAGTGCAATGTTGGGCATTCCAAACTTTTAGTTACTATTAGAAATATTATTTATTTTAATGCACTTTTGATCCCAGGACTCTGTACTTTCAGGGGGAGGGGATTACATATATGACATTAAGCTTGGTTTTGAAACTAGTGATTGTGACTGAGAATCTGAAGTGTTGGGGCAGTGGTTCCAGATTATAGGGGAAGCACGGGACAAGTCTTGGAGATGGTTTTGTGAGGAAGTGACAAGAGGAGAGCAGAGAAGAAGGTCATGTGAGGTGCAAAGAGGTAATGGAGAGCCTGGTAGGTCATGGTTAGTAATTTGAACAGAATTTGCTGGGCTGTGGGTATCCAGTGTAGGGATTAGCAGACAGGAGAGACAGAGGAGTAGCAAGGAGAGAGGTGGATCAGAAGAGCAGTGAATTTGAGGATGCAAGAATGTCAGACAGCAGGCCACAGATGAGGATGTTGCAGTAGTCTAGAGGGGAGATAACAAGGCCATGGACTAGCATTTTTGTAGTTAAGGAATTTGTAGATTTGAGAAATGTTTTTTAGGTGGAGGCAGCAGGCAGAGTTAAGGGCTTGGATGTGTGGTCCAAATTGAACTACATTTGCACTGTTTAGCAAAAGTATACAGTTTCTGTAGCAGAGACAAAAGTCCAGGTTATCACAATTCTGTGTCTGAAGCAGAAACCATATACGTTTGTTATAAAGGCCAAAAGTTGTCCAGTTACACTAGATTTTCCCTATAGAGATCTATGGCCCCGCTGCGGTGGATACATTTCTGTAGTGTCCCGAGAGATACTATGAAAGGGGGCCGAAAAACAGATGTAAATGGGGTCTAAGATGTGATTGAGGAGATATGTGTAACTAGCAGGGAGTTCTAGCATGAACACACAGTCTCAAAAATGTGATCACTTGGATTTACACGGCTCTGTTTCATGTTTGGCTAAATAATTTGTTGATATCTGGTCTAAAAAGGTGCTTGATTTACATATGCGCAAAATCTGGTTCAGATTGGTCCAATTGTTTGGTTGTGCATAAAAAATGTACAGCACTCATTGGGAGTTTCAATCTTTTGCAAATATGTCATGAATACCATCTTTCCTCAAAAATAAGACCTACCCCGATAATAAGCCCTTGCATGATTTTTCATAATTTTTGGAGTATGCTTAAAATATAAGCTCTACCCCAAAAATAAGCTTTCACATTTTCATTTTGGGTAGTAGATCCAATGTACCAGACTGGCTCCAAGGGGGCGTTACTAAATGGCTATTGGGTTTTTCACATAGCCTCAGATGGTAAGGTTTGCTTTCCCCGATGGCGAGTTTCGACCTCAGGGCAGTTCCTGGCCGTGGCAGTTGACCCCAGACAGGCCAGAAGGGCCAATGGAGGCACCACACTGACAGAGACAAAGACACAGTGAACAGGGAAACAATGAAGGCCAAGATACAGACATGGGACGGAGGTCTAGGGACGGACACCGGACGGAGACCAAACCAGACACATAGAACAGACATAAGACAGAGGCCAGACATACTAAAACAAGACAGGGAACACAGACAAAGAATACAAGGTACGACCAGAGACAAGCTAGGAACTCAGATAGGTAAGGAGCACACACAAGCCAGGAGCTCAGACAGATAAGGAGCACACACCAGCAAGGAGCATACGACCAACCAGTAGCATCAGATCAGCTAGGAAACAGGCAGGAAACGACAAAACACCAGCAGGAGCACAAACATAATGCACAAACAATGGCATGTTTTTTACGCTACACATCAAGAGATAAAATTGTAATTAACCTTCGCTTGTGAATTATGCTACAGGAAAAATGTATATATTTTGGCGTTGAAAATGACGGTTTATTGGGATCACCACAGCTGCAAACAACGCTTAATTTAACCCCTGGATGTAAATTGCGGCCCAAAAAATTGAGCCACCACAAACCAGTAGCTTTGTAGCGTGTTACAATGCGGGGTTTTTTTACGCCACACAATAAGAGATAAAATTGTAATTAACCTTTGCTTGTGAAATATTTCTACAGGAAAAAAAAGTATATATTTTGGCGTTTAAAATGATGGTTTTTTGGGATCACCACAGCTGAAAAACAACGCTTAATTAACCCCTGGATGTAAATTGGGCCAAAGAATTTAGCCACCACAAACTAGTAGCTTTGTAGCGTGTTCCAATGCGGTGTTTTTTACGCCACACAAAAAGAGATAAAGCAATGAACTAGGTAAGCAGACAAGGACTAATCGGAACTTGACAGAAAATCAGACAGGACAGACTGAACAGAGCCAGGTAAACACTAAGGCGCATTACAGAGTGCAGGTGTCACTTTGTAATGCGCCTGATTTCAGGAGGCGTGCAGAAGGCAGGGCGCACTAGTACCATACTAAGCTATAGATTTTTAGCTTCACTACGGCAATTCTAGACGCTGGAACACATATACCACTTTCAAAGTGGTATACCTGAGCCAGAAATGTTGTCTTAGCCGTGTAGAGCGGGTTCATACAATTGTGCTCAGAAGTTTATGTACCACGGCAGAATTTTTGCTTTCTTGGCCTTTTTTCAGAGAATATGAATGATAACACAAAAACTTTTTTCCACTCATTAGTGGTTGGGTGAAGCCATTTATTATCAAACTGCTGTGTTTTCCCTTTTTAAATCATAATGACAACTAAAAACATTCAAATGACCCTGATCAAAGTTTCTATAAACAAACTGCCACATATGTAGCGTGCCCTCGTCTCATTCACGGCTCCAAGTACAGGCCTCCAACCCGCACACTAGAGATGGGCGAATCGATTCTAACGAAGTGGAATTCGTTTAGAATTTCAGGAAAACCTCTCATTTTTTTTTTAATCCCTGGGTTCGTACGAAATCGAACTTTGGGGTGATTCGCGGGAACGAAGTGTGCTTTTTCATTGATAAAATGGCTGCGAGCCACATGGCGTAAACATGGGGCGAAAGCACTCTGGGAGGTAAGAAGGCATAGCCTGCATGACATGTGCAGAGATGAAGGCAATCAAGAGACCGCGGGATTCTGTGACGTCACCGCACTATATAAGACCGAGCGCGCCGCGTGGGAGCTCACACTCCTCCTCACTGTACTGAACAGGGAAGGTGCTGCATGCGGGTGATAGCGCTCTGAAGAACTGATTTTTACACAGCGATTTTTTGTGGGTGTCCTACAGCTTGTCTCAGAGACTGTTCTCTGAATGTTCAAAGTTTCTGATTTTTTTGGGGTAATTGGGATCTGGGAAATCCAGTGTGCGTCCATGCAGCTGCATATACATTCAATATCCCCAAGTGGGATCTAATCCAGTTCTGTTGTATTAATTTAAGCCACCAGCGTTTTTACAATACAAATACCACTTCATCTTTTGGCTGCTCAATTCTATTGCGCAATTTTACATACCAGGGGTTAATTAATGCGTTGTTTTGCTGGTGTGGCTGACAAAATAAACCGTCTTTTTCACCCCAAATATAATAATTTTTTTTTGGTAGCCTAATTCACAAGCAAAGGTTAATTACAATTTTATCTCTTGTTGTGTGGCGTAGAAAATAACGCCATTGTAACACGCTACAAAGCTACTAGTTTGTGGTGGTCAATTCCATTTGCCGCAATTTACATCCAGGGGTTATTAACGTTGTTTTTGCTGGTGTGCTGACAAAAATTTTTAAAAAAAAAAAAAAAAAAAAAAACCCCCGTCTTTTTTCAACGCCAAATATATATTTTTTTTTTTTGTAGTCCTAATTCACAGAGCAAAGGTTAATTACAATTTTATCTCTTGCTGTGGCGTAGAAAATACCCATTGTAACACGCTACAAAGCTACTAGTTTGTGGTGGCTCAATTCTAATTGCGCAATTACATCCAGGGGGGTTATTTAAAAGCGTTGTTTTGCTGGTGTGCTTACAAAAATAAACCGTCTTTTTTCAACGCCAAATATATATATTTTTTTTTGGGTAGCCTAATTCACAAGCAAGGTTAATTACAATTTTATCTCTTGTTGTGTTGCGTAGAAAATACGCCATTGTAATACGCTACAAAGCTACTAGTTTGTGGTGGCTCAATTCTAATTTGCGCAATACATCCAGGGGTTAATTAGCTTTTGTTTTGCTGCTGTGTCTGACAAAAATAAAGCCGTCCTTTTTCAACGCCAAATATATATATTTTTTTTTGGTGCCTAATTCACAAGCAAAAAGTAAATTACAATTTATCTCTTGTTTGTGTGCGTAGAAAATACACCATTGTAACACCACAAAGCTACTATTTGTGGTGGCTCCATTCTATGCGCAATTTACATCCAGGGGTTAATTAAGCGTTGTTTTGCTGCTGTGTCTGACAAAAATAAACCGTCTTTTTCAACCTGCCAAATATATATATTTTTTTTGGTAGCCTAATTCACAGCTAAAGGTTAATTACAATTTTTAATCTCTTGTTGTGTGGCGTAGAAAAAACGCCATTGTAACACGCTACATAGCTACTGTTTGTGGTGGCTTCAATTCTATGCGCAATTACATCCATGGTTAATTAAGCGTTGTTTTGGCTGTGTGCTGACAAAAATAAACCGTCTTTTTCAACTTCGCCAAAAATAATATATTTTTTTGGTAGCCTAATCAACAAGCAAAGGGTTATTAACAATTTTATCTCTTATGTCTTGTGTTGCGTAGAAAATACGCCATTGTAATAACGCTACAAAGCTACGAGTTTGTGGTGCTCAATTCCTATTGCGCAATTTACAATCCAGGGGATAATTAAGCGTGTTTTCTGCTGTGCTGACAAAAATAAACCGTCTTTTCAACGCCAATATATATATTTTTTTGGTAAGCCTAAATTCGTGAGCGCAATTTATATCCAAGGTATACCCAAAGTCTTGTTACTGGGTTCATTTGGAGTCCAAAAACAGGTGTATATTTATCATATACAATAGCTTCATCCAAACAGTGTCTGTACATTTTAAACAAACAGTATGTCATGACATAGAGGTGGCAGGCTCTGCAACTGGCGAGTGCAGTGCACAAACATTTCTGAAAAACCGGGCCCCAGGTTCCGCAGCAACAGCAAAGGTGACGTCGCAGCAGGGGTCACTCGGTGAGGAGCCCACAAACTGCCGCTGTCAACCCTAGCGGCCGTGTGTTTGTTCAGCAACCCAAGGGTTCCCTTGATTGGTTGACTAGGTCATCCTCTTCCTCCCAGATGATATCTGACAAACTCCACAGCAAGAGTCGTGGAACCTAGACACAACACTTAGTTGGCATGGCCCGGAGGCGGTCAGCGGCCCTCACCCTGTCCTCAGCCCGCACTCTGTTCCATCCATTTTCCCTCAGCAGGATCTACTATGTGGTCTGGGCTCAGCGCCACTATATAGCGAGTACTGAACAATTTGAGGAGGCAGTCAGCAGCTGACTTGGCACGAAGAAATGGGGCCAATATCCCCAGCATCTTGCAGTAGCGGCAAAGTATAGATGTGGAGAGTGGCATGGGAGGTCATGTGGTAGAGGTCAGCCTCGCATTACCAAGACCGTGATGAGGACAAGTAGTGACGATGAACACAAATATATGATGATGTAGCCGACCGCACATTGGGAGCCGGGTGAGAGCAAGGGCGTCATCATCGTCAGGAGAAGAGGGGGGCGTCAGCTTGCGCGTCAGGCACGCGCAGCCACAAGTGGGTTGTGTGGCCGTCGATCCAGCAGGGTAGCAGCAGTGGTGAGGTTCGGGAGCCAAGCGGCCACGGGTAGAAAACCTCGCTTCGCAGGTCCAAGACAGTAGCGGCACAGGGCTCAGCGAGGCAGCGGCGGGCCAGTAAGTCACTCAGTGCGTAGCGTTGGCGGTAAAATCAGCTACTCGGCGGTGTGGCAGTTCTTAGTTCTTTGCTAAGACACCGAGGAGCCGAACTATGGGTATTGTAGAATCTGTGGGCAGAAAGTGAAGCGTGGCCGCCAGGGAGCTAACGTTGGCCACAACGCCCTGCGTCAACACATTGCAGGCGTCACCATCCCGGTGGGCCCTGGGAAAACGTGCTCAGATGTGGTGGTCCATAACTCGGCCGCTGCAGCAGCAGCCAGCGGCCAGTGGCACTCATGCCATTTCAGCCAGTCAAGGCTCCCACCACCCTCTGCAGAAGCAGCTGTTTTCTCTTTGACAAATCCTCATCCCGGTCCAGATGCTCCTGCTCCTCGCTACTCATGGCGCCAGCAGGACGTTCAGAGAGGCATTGTAAAAGAACAACAGTATGCTGTCCAACCACCTAAGGTGCAGCAGCTGACCGTGCTCCTGTCCAAGTTGTTGTACTCTGCAGTCCCTCCCTTTCCAAATGGTGGACTCTGCACCATTCAGTATAACTAATATGGCCTTGTGCCGGAGCCGAGATTGAGAGTTCCAAGCCTAATTTCTTTTCCAAAAAGGCCAGTAACAAGCACTTTCATAAATATGTGTATAACAGAAAGGGGTCAGTCCTTGAGCTATCGTTGTTCCAAGGTAACGCAGCGCGGACGTCTGGAGCTGTAACTACGGTCAGGGCATCATGTCCTTTACGGCCACTGGTGAATGTGCTTCCTGCCCAGGCACAGCGCCAACCAACTGGACAGGAGACGCCGCTTTCCCCTCCACGTTGTCAAACTGCTGCTCCTGCGCCAAATGTTCCGCCTCCTCCTCCTCCACACCAACCACCCATCTCAGCCTCCACAAGTACTGCACACAACATACCTACATGTGTAGGTGACACAGCGTGTCACGCATTTCTACACCTAGCTTGCCTCCGGCGAAACGAATCACACAGGGTAGGACTGCTCCGCTCATGCAGCAAGAATTGATGTGTGCTTTCCCTCCGCGCCAACATGCAAATCGCAACCATGGTGACGGACAATGGGAGAACATGGTGTCCGGCGCTGCACCGAGGAGGGATGTCCAGCGCCCTGCATGGCGCAATGTTTCAATCTGGTTGTAAAAAGGTTCCTGAAGTCTTCCACCGATCTTCAGAACATTCTGAAAATGGCCAGGAATCTGTGCAATGCACTTTAATTCCATTCGTACAAAGCCAGGAACACCCTCCTCGAGTTGCAGCGGCAGAACGCCTCTCTCCCCAACCCAACGCTCTGATATGCGATTTTCCCACCGCTTGGAATTCCAGCCTGCACATGTTTGACCGACTGTATGAACTAGATAAAGGAAGGCCATTAACGATTTTTTTGAGATCCTAGGCAGACAGAAGTACTCCCCTGTGTAACTTTGATGTCAGCCAGTGGCAGCTCATGCGTGACACCTGCGTTTGTTTGATGGCCCATTCGAGGAAGGCCACGTTATTTGTCAGTGCCAGGACTACGGGATGAATAACGTCATTCCAGCTCTTCATGTCCTGGAACAGATGCTGAAAAATCTTCTGGGCAGGGGACTAGAGTGTGGCGACTACACTCGTGGCCGACATGAGTCCTGTTGGGGACTGAAAATGAGGAGGAGGAAGGTGGAGGACATGGAGCAGAAGCATGTCTGGTGAAATGAGGGATTTCTACCCAGGGTTACAAGAGAGGAGGAGCAGGAGCTCTGAGAGGTGATGAGATGATGACAGACGAGGCAGATACTCCCAAGCACCGTGCGGCAGTATACAGTGGAAATGGAGGCAGGAGCCCCTCGGAGTCACTTGTGCATGATGTCCCCCGCAGCATGCTTATTTGCCTGTCTAGTGGACAGCCGAATAGTCAGCATCCTCAGAGGGATACTTCTGGCTCTTCCACCCTATTGGGACCCTCGCTACCGCCGCGGTCCAAAATGGGAGCCTTTTTCCCCAGCAATTGAGAGGGAAGACAACTCAATACAATAGGAAATCCCCCCGTAATCAGTTGGCCGCTGCCTATGTGCGGCAGTCGTCCCTCCTCTGACAGGTCTGACCGGGGGTTTCCTCAGCCGCTCACGTACTACTGCCTACTGCCTAGCGGCTGCAGGGGAAGGTGGGGGGTAGGAGCATACCAGCTCCTCAGCAGTTAACCTAAGTCTGGAGCACTAATGACAGCTCCTTCACCGACGCCTATTGGAGGAGGGCAGTCCACCAGCAGCAGCAGCAGCAGGACAATGGAGCATTCCCTGAACCAACAGGTTGTGGCCTGACTTGGACAGCACTCTGCCACCCCAGTTAGAAGATCCGCTGGACTACTGGCCAGCCAACTGCTGGTATGTGTGCCGCAACTTGCCGAGTTGTTGGCAGTGGAGAAGCTGTCCTGCCCGGCCAGTAGTGTGGCATCAGAGCGGGTGTTCAGTGCGGCGGGGGCCATCGATACCTACAATGATAACCCGCTTGTCCACGGGAATGTTGAACGACCTGATCCTTTGTCAAGATGAATCAGGCGTGGAGTCGCCAGATTTCACACACCAATGCCTTAGGCGTCAGTCTGGGTTCAAACTACCTGCCTCGCCAACTATTTTTATTTTCCCCCTGATGCCGCCAACCCGCTGATGCCACACATCACTGATAGTTTCTCACATCTGCCAACCACCTGTCTTTACCATGGACTGTAATTGTTTCGCCACCCACCACAACACTCTTGTCATTGTGCCACTCTATGTGCTCATGCTGCTGCAGCTGTTATTTTTTGTTTTGGCCTTGGGGGGGTTTTTTTGGCGTGACATCGCACACTGTGTCATGTGCCACTCTGCGGCTTGTACTGTTTTTGCCACCTCCAGAATGTCATTGTGCCGCTCTCTGACACCCTCATGCTGTTGCTCCTGTCATCACCAACCTGCCACTCTCTGTCATTGAGCCACTGGCCTGAACCCATGTCTGCTGCCGGCCGGGTACCTCCGCTCTCAGGTCATTGTGCCGCTCTGTGGCCTAATACTATTTTGCACCTGCAGAATGTCAATTGTGCCACTCTCTGACCTCAGCTGCTGCTGTGACTCCTTCGTGGCCCTCCACACTGTGTCATTGTGCCACTGTCTGGGGGTCTGACCTCATGCTGCTGCCGTGGCTGCTGCCGTGCCCTCCACACTGTGGTTCCTACACCAGTTTTTGCCACCTCCAGAATTTTGTCAATGTGCCACTGATCCTGACCCTCATGCTGCTGATGTGGCTGCTGCCTTGCCCTCCACTCTGTGTCATTGTGCCACTGTCCTGACCTTTATGCTGCTGGCTGTTGCTCCTCTGCCGGTGGCCCTCCACAGCTGTGTCATTTAACCACTCTTTGGCCTACTTCTCTTTTTTGCCAGCTCCAGAATTTTTCATTGTCCACTGCCTGACCTCATGCTGCTGCCACCGTGACCTCCACACTGTTCATTTGTGCCACTCTGCGGCCTGGTACCTGTTTTTTGCACTTCCAGAATGTCATTGTGCCACTGGTCTTACCTCATGCTGCTGTGGCTGCTGCCGCGTCCCCCTCCACACTCTGTCACTAATGTTGCCACCTGAGCTCTCAGTTGTTTTTTTTCCAGCTTTTCTGCTGCCATGACTTTATCAGGCTACGTTCCTCTTCATTTTTTTGGATCATTTTTTGCCCCCATAGAGTGCCCACAGAGGCATTTATAGTGAAAGCGATTCTAAGAGCTGCGGCAGTCAGCTGCGTGACATACTAATAAACAAAATTGTCTGAAGACCAAACCAAGCTCCCTCGCAAATTTAAGCATGGCACATACACAGAACGTTCTACAGCACCCTGCAGGCTCTGGGCAGAGCTGGAAATAGCTGTTTTTTAACGTGATTCGTGCCGAAGTAATTCTCGTAACGCGAAAAACGAATTTTGTGTCCCCCCCCGGGAAAAAATTCGGCGAAGTGACCGAATCGAATTTTTGAGAAATTCGCCCATCTCTACCGCACACCAAGTTCAATTTGCAATGAAAGGGCTCTAGAAATAAAACTTAATAACCTTTAATTCGGCAATATAAAACAGCAGTTAAGCCACAAACATCTCGTATAAGTAATGAAAGACGGGTACTTAGGATTACGATGTGGTATCCAACCATTCAGTCCATGGATATTGACGAAATCCTCTTCTCAGCTCCAAGAGGCATCAATGAGGCATTCAGTCTCAAGGCTTTTTTGTAATGGTTTTAAAGTTTTGTTGTCTTTTTATGTTTTTATGCTTGCTGTAGGGTAATTATGTGTCTACAACCGGCCTTATATAGATCGTGTCTAGGCTGGTTGATGTATGCTTGAGAAAGAGGAGGGGCTTCCCCGAAACGTCGCTGCGTGCTACGTGCACAGACATTCTCTGCCCGGTCTCCTGGCGTCTCGTTGTTTAGCTCCTGCCGGAGCTGAGAAGAGAATTTCCTCAATATCCATGGACTGAATGGTTGGATACCACATCGTAATCCTAAGTACCCGTCTTTCATTACTTATACGAGATGTTTGTGGCTTAACTGCTGTTTTATATCGACGAATTAAAGGTTATTAAGTTTTATTTCTATGGCCCTTTCATTGCAAACCTGATCAAAAGTTCACATACCCTGGTGGTTTTGGCCTGATAACATGCACAGGAGTTGACACAAAAGGGTTTGAATGGCTACTAAAGGTAAAGTAACATCCTCACCTGTGACCTGTTTGCTTGTAATCAGTGTGTGTACATAAAAGCTGAGTGAGTTTCTGGGATCCAGATTATATTCGTTTGCATCTTTCATCAGCACTGACAATTCTGGATGTGATCATTGGGAAAGCAAAAGAATTGTCAACGGATCTACGGGAAAAGGTAGTTAACAGTATAAAAAACAGGAAGGGATACAAAAAGATATCCAAGGAATTGGTAATATCCAGTCAGCATTGTTCAAACTGGAAGTGTTCACACTGGAAAATCAGGGGCTCTGTAAAAATCAAACCAGGGTCAGGTAGACCAACAAAAATTTCAGCCACAACTGCCTGGAAAACGGTTTGGGATGCAAAGAAAAACCCACAAATAACATCAGCTGAAATACAGGACTCTTTGAAAACTAGTGGTTGTGAGCATAGTTTCACAATAGCTTCCAAGTACGTGTGTATGGCGGAACATTGAAGAAAAGTGGGCTGATCACAGCGAGGATCGAACACAGACCGCGAGAAGAAAAGATGCCATCTACAACAGCACCCAAATGCCACAAAGTAGTCATCCTACAATACGCCAAACAGCACAGAGACAAGCCTCAAAACTTCTGGAACAAGGTCATTTGGAGTGATGAGACCAAAATTGAACTTTTTGGCCACAACCATAAACATTCCATTTGGATAGGTGTCAACAAGGCCTATGACGAAAGGAACACCATTCCTACTGTAAAGCGCGGAGGTGGATCGCAGATGTTTTGGGGATGTGTGAGCTACAAAGGCACAGGAAACTTGGTCAAAGTTGAAGGAAAGATGAATGCAGCACGTTATCAGCCAATACTGGAGGCAAATTTTGCACTCATCAGCCCGGAAGCTGCTTATGGGATGTACTTGGATGTTCCAACATGACAACGATCCAAAACACAAGACCAAGTCAACCTGTCATTGGCTACAGCAGAGCAAAGTGAATGTTCTGGAGGGGCCATCTCAGTCTCCTGACCTCAATATCATTGAGCCACTCTGGGGAGATCTCAAGCACACAGTTCATGCAAGACAACCTAGAAATTTACAAGAACTGGAGGCTTTTTGCCAAGAAGAATGGGCAGATTTACCATCTGAGAAAATAAAGAGCCTCATCCACAACTACCACAAAAGACTTCAAGCTGTTTCATTGCTGTTGAGAGGGGGCAATACACGTATTAGAACTGGGTATGTAAACTTTGATATAGGGTCATTTGATGTTATTTGTTGTCATTATGATTTAAAAGAGAAAACACAGTATTTCTGGGCAATAAATGGCATCACCTCCACTAACTAATCCATGAGTGAAAAAAAAGTTTTTGTGTATCATTCATATTCTGTTAAAAAAGGCCAAGAAAGAAAAAATTCTGCCGGGGTATGTAAACTTTTGAGCACAACTATAAATTAGGCGCATTATATGCTAATATTTAATATTTAAACGTCAAATTTCATACATGTGGCCCCAAGACTCAGGTCAAAAGGTGTGAGAGAAAGAGCATAATAAAGCCCCAGGTGAACGGTAATTGGTTAGAGAAGCCACACCCAGCTGAACCTACACAGGAATAAATAACAACAGGATGGGACTGCATCTCCCCTAGTAGCCAGGAGGCTCAGAAGCAGCCACTTGGTGCATACAGCATGGTCCAACAAACAGGAAAAGCCGCATACTACTGCATACCGGGGAAAGCTTGGTGGGCACAGGCAGATACACCTGGGTAGCAGGTATTCCTTGATTGTCAGGTTTTCTGGTATGGGATTGTTGGGAGGTGTAGTGTAGGTGCAGAAGGAACCATAGAGACTCTCCGCTTGGAATTTTGCAGACTTTACTCACATGGTTACTCAGCAGGCAACACTTCAAAAACAATGGGCGACATGTATGTACGTTGGCACTGATAGACCAGTTCTAAATAGCTTTAAAGGGGTTGTCTCGCTACAAAGATTAGCTTTCAACATGTTGGGATCACTAAATAAAGATGTTTTCCAAATAATTGCGCTGTTAATTTTTATTTAAGAGTTACAACTGATATTTAATCACCTTCTTGCCTCTCTGGTTTTCCCTAAGTGACCGACCTGTGTACTCCCCCTCTGCTGTTTGTTCTATCTGATAGCAGGGAGCGACGTCATCACACAGGTCTTGCAGCACAGAACTTCAGACAGTTAAGGCATGTTCACACGTCATAAAAATGGGCTAAATTTCGGCCGTATTACGCACCGAAGTGCGCCAAAAAAACGGCCCATTCATTACGGTTATTCACAGTTCTCATAGAGAACTATGGTTTACGTCTCCTCTCCCTGCTCGGTGGGGAGATAAGTGACATGTGAATTACTAACCGCGTATACGCGCGCTGGCAATTCAAGTCTATGGGCCGGCGAAGTGCCGGGCCCCCTGCTCAGTCCCCCCCGCTCCCGCCCCGCCCCGCCCCCGGTCACACGGCGTAATTGCGGGGCGTAATTACGCCTGCAAATACACCGTGTGAACATAGCCTTAGAGCTTGTTTGTTATCTGATCTTTCAGACAAAATCCAGTAATTACTGCTGTTTACTTTAACTCAGAAGCTTCCCTGGTCCTGACAGGATGAGATTTATCTAATTAGCAGAAGTCTGAAATACAGGAGCTCCATAGCTAATTACAGACAGCTTGACCAGGAAGTGACAGAGCAAAGCAGCATTATTTCATTCATGCATCCTATGTAACTTTGAGATGAGACAACCCCTTTAAAGCAGTGTAGAATGCATCAGAATGTATGAACCTCTTCTTCTGCAGGTCATACATACAGGCGCATTGTAGTACCATTATGACAAGTCTGTCCCAGGCAGACCACATTTAACCTGGTCTGGCTGTTCTAACTGTTCTGTGCCTAGATTTGGCATCAAAGAATCCTAAATGTGTCTAGTTCTAAGAATGTGGTGCGACGTTCCAGAACGCCCCAAGACTTTGGTGCACTGCAAAGTGTCACACAGGCGCTTATCGCTCCAAAGTTTGGAATGTGACTGTTCTTACATCTATAGAACAGGGCTATGACAGCTTCTTGATGTCAGAAAACTAGCGCAGCCCCGTTTATACATGTCATCCAAAGTCTTTAAATAATGGAAAGCTCACCTGGTATGTTGTATGTCAGTATATCTCTCGTTCAGTGCACTTTTTTGGTTTGGAAAAAGTTGCAGCATTAAACGGAGGAGGTGATAGAAAATCTTTGCTTTTATAAATGTAAGGTGTTTTGGATTTTTTGCATGGACACTTGGTATCCAAATGGGTTAAATTATGAATATTCACACAAAGATATATACATCATGCACATTTAAATACTGAGTACTTGTTGGCCGATATGGGACTGGCACAATGCCATCCTACTCCAGTGCCTTATATAAAATAACAGACAATGACATATCCTTTGAAGCATGTAGTGAGATTTGTCACTATAATAGTCTGGTTTGCAACAAAGATAAGAATTTGGCAAACACTGAGACTTCGAAACCTACAACTTGATTGCACTGTATCTGTTGCAACATGTTATGAGATCATATTCACACTATATAAATATTAAGACAACATTATAATATATGGATTCTCATGTGTATTTTGTATACTTGACACAATGCTAACATGCTATATACATTTTATGAATGTTTTGATATACAGACGTTGTTTCTGCTCCCCGATCATGTGACCAGGGGAGGGATTTTCATTAGTGAGCATATGTTTTTAACTAGTGATGAATGGCAGTTGCAGACAGCAACAACTAAGGGTATGTGCACACGGCTTATTTGGATGCTTGTTTTGACACTGTTTTCAGACAGATGTCCCGTGCCCAAAACAGCATCCAAAACACCCCTAGGTCATTTAATTGATTCCTATGTAAAACAGTATTGTAGTTCACACATGACAAGATTTTTACGCGCTTCTTTGGAAGCGCTGAAAAAGAAGTTTCATGTCAATACTTGAAGTGTGTTTTAGGCGCATTTCTCGCGCATTTTTTGGCGCGCTTTTGGAGCGTTTTTCTGCGTGTTTTTTGACCTGGCTATTAATTTCTATGGGTAAAAACAGTGTTGAAAACCTCATCCATAACATCACCCAAAACCTAGTCCGAAAACGCATTGTGAAATGCCTCTAAAACCTCTTCTGAGAAAGCGTGTTTCAGGCGACTTTCTGATGCTGTTTTGGGAGCGGAAACGCTCCGAAAACCGCTTCGAAAACAGCATCCAAACAAGATGTGTGAACATACCCATAGGGTGAGAAACACCTGAAACATGTCTGCCTAAAGCTGCACTCTTTTTATGAGAACTGTGTTTTAACAATATGAAATAAAGGAATGAAAATAACTTTTTAAATCATCTCCATTTGGTGCTGGATCCACTTTTCTTTTAGATACTACACTTCAAACACAGTTTTCTTTACAGGTAGACAATTACACTTCAGGGTTTCCACAATTTACTTTCCTATTGCAAGTGCTTTTCTGGATATTCCCTACACTGTTTCTGCAGGCTCTTAGGTTATGTTCACACAGCTTATTTTGGGGTGCATTTCATTGTGTATTTTGCAGCGTACTGTGCTTAATATGCGGGGAAATGCGCCCCATAATTACGGTAATTCATAGCACTCATAGAGAACTATGGATTACGCCTTGTACCCCCCCCCGCGAGTACAATACAATCGTATTGTACACGCTGGGAGATAAGTGACATGTCAATTACTTGCGGAGTAATGCATGTCTATAGGGCCGGCCGGCTGCCAGCCCCCCCATGCCTCGGGAGTATGCGCTGAACAGCGCAAGCTCCTGAAACACACGATGTACTGCGGCACGTACTGTACATGCCACTGTATATCATGTGAACATACCCTTACTCTCCTCTCTCCGTAGATCTGTACCTTAAAGGCAGCAAATATGTTCATAGACTGAACCTGTTTTTTTGTGATACTCCATGGGCTATCTACTCAAGCCTTCTCCTGACCACTACCACTCTCTTCCTCTCTGGACAGTTCCATACATCACAACTTTTTGGAATTTCAATCAGGGACACTTATGGTTTATTGAAAGGAATACATTATTTTCATGTATTTCTATATGCTTCAATAGGTTTTTATTTACAAAGTAGCATACAAAATAGATACATTTCTATGGTCCAAATTGCAGCAAATGAATAAATAATATATACACTGTAGCTTAATCTGCAGTTATGAGCTAGAGAGAAACTTTTTTTGGGGGGAGAGGGAATATAGTTGGTTTATTACTGCAACTTTATCAAGTCAAAAAGAGAGACATTTAAGAAGTAAGGAGGGACAGGGGGACTTGGGTCAAAAATAGGGACTACCCCTCCAAAAGAGGGACACTTGGGAAGTATGCAGATCTCCTTGTCTGTCTCTCAATCCTTTCACTTCTTCTTCCTCCATCTACCTCCTCCTGTTTGTCGTACCTCCCCTCTCCCTAATGAGCCTCTGTGATCCATCAGGCTGGTGGTGTGCTTGTAGTCTGTTGCACCTTACTATTGGCTAGTAATGATGAGCGATTTAATTGAGAAAAGTTTAAATTGAAGTGATTTTCACGTTTTCCCAAGATCTCGATTTGATCTGATCTTTTCCCTTAAAATCGTATTAACAATCGTGATTGCGGATTCAGATCACACCATTTTCGGAGCTTCCTGTACTTTTGGCGGCCAGCCAATCAGCGCAGCGCACAGAGTGGGGTCAAGAACGTCACCAGTGTGGGGTGTAGGGATCGCATTGGCTGCTAAAATCACACGACACTTCCTGCTTGCCGCCATTAGCTTCCAGACTGTGAACAGAACAGATCGCTCTCTCTCTCTGCTCAGCTTTTTTTACAAGCTGGCAGACACTATTTGCCAGCGTTTTCACCATGGAAAGTCTGCTAGATTAGTGAGGTTAGGTTACAGCAAGATTATAGAATTCTAGACAGTATTAGTCAGAGATTTTGATACAGCTGCATTTCCCTAAACTTCCTTGCTTCAGTTCCTGATGGGAGGATGCACTTGGTTCTGGGGGTAGCTTCTGTATCAGACACAGCTACGTTAATCACTCATAAGAAATCACTGTGATATAGCAGCATACTATATTTCTGCATTACCCAAAACTTCCTTGCAGTAGTTTGTGAGGAGGGGGGCCCGATTGGTTCTGGGGGCAGCATCTGCAGCAGACCTAGCTGCTGAAATCTCTTATAAGAATTCCACTGTCCTATAGAAGTTTTAATTCTGGATAATGTCCACTCCATGGCCACAACGTCTGTGCTGCAGTGTAATATGGACAGCCAGTGTTCGGACACTTAGGAAATCAGCCCTAAACAGAAATAGCATTGATACACAGTTTTTTGAAGAAAACTTCATTCTGTTCCCTTTATTTGTTTGCTGCTTTTTTTTGGGGGGGGACAGCTGGTGTAAAAGACTCTGTTCTTCCATAAGACCCAATTTCTGCTTCTAATTCTTAATGTTTGTCGCATAAGACCACATTGCTTAGCTATTCCCTAGAAAAAAGTCAATTGCTGGTCCTATTTGGCAGTTCTAAATTACTAAAGGACTGAAGGAAGAACACTCTTGTTCCACAACACCTAATTTTATAGATATTCCGTAGAAAAATTTCTATTTCTACTCCTGGTTGTCATTTGTAGGAAAATACCACATTTCAGGGATATTCTATAGGAAAAAAATTATATTTGTACGCCTGGTATGGTTGTCATTTGTGGGAAAAGACCACATTTATTAGATATTCTGTAGAAAAAAAATTATATTTCTACTCCTGGTTGTCAGAAAAGACCACATTTCTTAGATAATCCATAGAAAAAAATTCTATTTGTACGCCTGGTGTGGTTGTCAGTTGTCAGAAAAGACCACATTTATTAGATATTCTGTAGAAAAAATGTCTATTTCTACTCCTGGTTGTCATTTGTGGGAAAAGACCACATTTATTAGATATTCTGTAGAAAAAATGTCTATTTCTACTCCTGATTGTCATTTGTGGGAAAATACCACATTTATTAGATATTCCATAGAAAAAAGTCAATTGCTAGTCCTACTTGGCAGTTGTAAATTACAAGAAAGAAACAATTCTGTTTTTAATCCTAGCTGCCAGTTGGAAATCATAGGGATTTAAGAGCATTTGTGATTTGCTGTCTTTGCAGTATAGCTCTTCAATAAAGACTGTGAAAAAATCTTATAGACCTTTTTAATATATAACTTCTGAACAGGAGCAGAAAGTAGAGAGGTAGCGATCAAGGAGAGGGAAGGACATGGAGCTAGAGGTACGAGACAACGGCTCTCCTTTGGCAGAGCTCTGGACAACACACAAGCGAGCACATCATCATAGCAGGAACCATCAGGCCGTCCCCATCAGTTGGGCAGTTCCCTGTGAATCTATGCAGAAGAGGGTCGCAAATTTGTTCTTCAGTGGTTAACACAACCTGCATCCAGTGGTATCACCTCCTCGTCCTCTCAATCATGGCCACAAATGTCGTCATCATCATCGTCATCATCAGTTCAACCTGAAGCAAACACAGCCCAAATGTCAACCAATGTACAGACCAATGTGGATAATCCATGTTCTGAAGAGCTCTTAAATGACACAAAGCGGTTGGGGTCAGAAGGCATTTCAAGAGATCAAGAGACCCAAGAAGATGATTTTGTCTGCTCTGATGCCCTCAGAGGAGGAGAAGGAAGCAGGTTCCTCTCTTTCGGCTGGACTCGTCATTTTTAAGGTGCTAAAATGACAAACACAAGAGGCAAAAGGCGTGGAACCCAGTATATGTTCTCCAGACCGTTCCTTAACACGAAGTTTGGCCTTTTGTCCACTACATGCGCATCTACAAAAAGGGCGACATTGTATACATTGAAGGTATGGGCACTCAACAAAAAGTGGCATGCCATCTAAATGCGAATCATGGCAAGAGCTGGCAGGATCCTACAATGTATAAACTGCATGCTGTGGGGTAAAATTGGAGCAAACAGATCCAGGAGATAAAACCGTGCTAAAAGAAACAATATCCGTGTTGGAGCACATTCACCAATCAAGAGCAGAGGACATTTCCTCCAGCGCGTCAAGGAAAACGTGAGGAATAGAAAGGAAAACCAATGAGAAAAAAGAAAAAAAAAGGGGGCACTGAAGTGTCAGACAGCGTTTCCAAGTGAAGCTCACTTCGTCTGCACTTGCTGTGAAAGGAACCTGAGCTCCTTGAGCCCATTCCCACCAAGTTTATGGCATAATGTGACAATATCCTTTTGCAAAATATTCCATTGTTGCTTAAGCATAAGGATTTAATGGTGCTACATAAGGCTTATTATGGTTCTAAATGGATGCACAGCGCTTTCGTATGGCATAAATTTTCTCAAGCGCTACACCAGGTCTTACGTGTACCTGAGGAAGGCTCGAGGTCTTAGCTCACACTTCTGACATTCACACACTGCTTCGGCCCAACTGTCACGTTTGGCAGCATCATCTGGACCTCGCCCGTCCACCTTTGCATTTCTTCGTGCAAATTTTATTGGGAGTGACCATAAGGGCAATTTTTTGCTGGTTTTGGGGTCAGGTCCCACTGTAAAAGACACCAATCTAAAGATCGTATTGGAAAAAACTTATTTCTCAGCTAATCTCTTATTTCACATGCCCAAAGCAATAAAAATGAACAGCGGTACTGGTTGGTCCGACCTCCTTGAAGCCACATTACAAAATCAAAAGTGAGCAATTTCCTTCCACCCACAAAAATTGTAGAATGCAGGACTTTGAGACAGTGCTCATTGACCAACTGCATCTTCTTCACGTTCTTATGTCACGGTGAAACAACGTCAGCAACGTGACAGCAGTAGAATGGCAAGTAGTCAGCAGCATTGAAAAAAATCTTGTTTGAAAGAGTCAATTTCTTCTTGCGAATTGTTATTCTGAGTTCCCATAAGGGCATCTGTGCTGATTTGGGGTCCATGCAGCCGTAAAAAGACAGCGATATCAATGTCCGATTCACTAAAATCTAGTTTTGTAATGGTCAATTTCGTTCTGCTAATTTTATTCTGAGTGTTATTCCATAAAGGGCATCTGTGCTGGTTTTGGGGTCATGCTGTGGTAAAAGACAGCGGTAGTCAATGTCCTATTCACTAAAATCTTGTTTAAAATGATCAGTTTCTTCCTGCTAATTTTATTGTGAGTGTCCATAAGGACATTTTGGCTGGTTTTGGGGTCATGATGCGGGGTAAGGGGGGGTAAAAATAAAGGTAAAAAAAAAGGGGGGGTTTGGGGGTAAAAAAGAACAAGAAACAATAGTCAATGACGGTCCTATTCAGAAAAATCTTGTTTCACATACTACATATCTTCATGCTAATTTTATTCTGAGTGTCCATAGGGACATTTTTGCTGGTTTTGGTGTCAGGAATGCCAGGGGTGCCAGTAGGGCAGTACTCCTGTCTGGGGCCCTAATCAAAAAGGGGCCCAGTGATATGGCTAAGAAATAGAAGTAGTAATGGGTGATTTGATTTAACTGCATGTGGCCCTGAAACGGTTAATAGACGACTGACAGCAGCCCTGGATACTACTGCACCCACTATAACTATGGCCCTGCCAGCTGAACCTCCGTCTTCCCTGTTGGGATGTTCTTGCTTATGCACCACATAAATGACCTGTTCTTGGGCCCCTGGTGAAAAAGTGATAGGGGGCTCCTACAAGCAACCATGTGCCATTTTCCAATACCGGTCAAGGCCCCAACCGCTGTACCGTGCTGTACTGAACACTCTCCTCACTTTTCATTGTTAGCCATTGAAAGTAATGAATTATTATTAGCTGTTAACTTTTTTCTGTGACTTTAGAGCGAAATATGTCCTTCAGTAAGATGTACCACCATATGCACTTTACTGTGTGTGGATGTAATTCCAGCTTCTCCTCACCTGTTTCAGTCTAAAAATTAACCTGATCATCTCCTCCCACTGACTTTAATTGATCTAGATTTTTTTACTGATCGCACATCACTATTGGCTAGTAGGTGGCTGATCCTAGATGCTGGAATTTGGTAACAAACAGGATCCTAAACTCTCAACTTGAACTCAGAATTCCTTTCCTCAACATGGCAGGCTCTTTTTGTCAGGACCTGCAGCAAATCCCTTCTTCTCCAATTTTATTGGCTATAAGTAGAGATGACCGAATTTCTCAAAAATTCGGTTCGGTCACTTCGCCGAATTTTCCGACAAATACGTTCGGTCCGAAATAACTTCGGCACGAAATCACGTTAAAAAACAGCTATTTCCAGGCTGCCCAAGCCCACCACCCCCACCCCCCCCCCGACCACTGCAGGGTGCTGTATAACGTTGTGCCATGCTTAAATATAGCAGAGGGAGCTTGGTTTGGTCTTCATACAATGTTGTGATTTTTAGTATGACACGCACATTACTGTGCCGCCCTCTTAAATCGCTACACTATAAAATTCCCTGGCACTTAAGATGGCAAAACTGACCAAAAAACTCAAGCGGGAATGTAGCCTGAGTAAAGTCATGCTAGCGAAAGCTGGAATAAAACAAGCTGAACTCAGGTGGCAACATTAGTGATAGAGGTGTGGATGTGACGGCTGCAGCCACAGCATCATGATGTCATGGGATTGGCACAAAGACATTCTGGAGGCGGCAAACAGTTATTAAGGGCCACAGAGTGGCACAATCACACAGTGTAGGTCATGCAGCAGCAGCAATGAGGTCAGGCAGTGGCAAATGACATTCTGGAGCGGCAAAACAGTATTAGGCCACAGAGGTGGCAAGAATATGGGGGGTGGGGGGGTTTTTTTAGGGGGGGGGGGGGGGGATTGATATAATGTGGAGTAACGGCGGAAGCAGTATGAGGTCAGACAGGGGAAAAAATGGAATTCTGAGGTGGCAAACAGTATAGGCCACAGAGTGCACATCACACAGTGTGGAGGTCACGGCGGCAGCAGTATGAGGTCAGCAGTGGCACAATGACATTATGAGGCGAAAACAGTATTAGAGCACAGAGTGGCACAATCACACAGTGTGGAGGTCACGGCGGCAGCAGTATGAGGTCAGCAGTGGCACAATGACATTATGGAGGCGGCAAAACACTATTAGGCCACATAGTGGCACAATGATACCGTTTGGAGGTCACGGCAGCAGCAGTATGAGGTCAGGCAGTGGCACAATGACATATGGAGGTGGAAAAATACATATTAGGGCACAAGTGGCACAAATCACTCAGTGGAGGTCACAGCGGCAGCAATTATGGAGGTCAGGCAGTGGCACAATGACAATCTGGAGCTGGCAAAAAAGAGTAGGCCAAAGAGTGTACAATGACACAGTGTGGAGGGCACGGCAGGAGCAACAGCAACAGCATAAGGTCATACAGTGGCACAATGGACACACTGTGGAGTGGCACGGCAGCAGCCACGGCAGCAGCATGGAAGGTCCAGACAGTGGCACAATGACAAATTCTGGAGGTGGCAAAAACAGATAGGCCCACAGTGTGGAGGGCACGGCAGCTGCCACAGCA
Organism: Phyllomedusa bahiana; assembly: GCA_025379985.1. Taxonomy (NCBI): domain Eukaryota; kingdom Metazoa; phylum Chordata; class Amphibia; order Anura; family Hylidae; genus Phyllomedusa; species Phyllomedusa bahiana. Next base: position 30,278 of record JAODAL010022114.1, on the reverse strand, counting down.
GCACATGAGGTCAGACAGTGGCACAATGACACAGTGTGGAGGTCACGACAGGAGTCACAGCAGCAGCATGAGGTCAGAGAGTGGCACAATGACATTCTGCTGGTGGCAAAATAGTATTAGGCCATCAGAGCGGAACAATGGACTGAAGAAGCGTAGGTCACGGCGCAGCAGCATGAGGTCAGGCAGTGGCACAATGACAGAGAGTGGAGTGATGACAGGAGCAACAGCAGATGTCAGAGAGTGGCACAATGACATTCTGGAGGAGGCAAAACAGTACCAGCCCGCAGAGTGGGTACAATGACACAGTGTGGATTGTCACGGCAACAGCAACAGCACAGCAGCATGAGCACATAAGTGGCACAATGACAGAGTGTTTGAGTGTGGGTTGGCAATACCAGTCCCTGGTAAAGACGGTTGTAGTCAGAAGGAGAAACTATCAGCAGATTGAGGCATCAGCGGGTGGGCGTCATCATAATAGTGCTGAGGCACGGTAGTTTGAACCCAGACTGACGCCTAAGGCATTGTGTGTTGGAAATCCTGGCCGAATCCACGGCCTGATTCATCTTGACAAAGGACAGTCGTTCAACCATTTCCCGTGGAACAACGGGTTCTCCTTGGGGTAACTATGGCCCCCCGCCGCACTGAACACCCGCTCTGATGCCACACTAACTGGCCGGCAGGACAGCTTCTCCACTGCAAACTCGGCAAGTTGTCGGCACACATCCAGTTTTGTGCTGCCCAGTAGTCCAGCGGATCTTCTAACTGGGTGGCAGATGCTGTCCAAGTAGCCACAACCTGCCTGTTCAGGGAATGCTCCAATGTCCAGCCAGCGCTGCTGCTGCTGGTGACTGCCCTCCTCACTAGGCGGGTGAAAGAAGCTGCTCATTGTGACTCCAGACTAGGTTACTGCTGAAGAAGTTGGTACTGCTGGCCTACCCCTGCGCCCACCTTCCCCAGCAGCCGCGGCAGTAGTACGTGAGCGCTGAGGAACCCCCCGGTCAGACCCAGTCAGAGGAGTGACGATTGCCGCACATATCACGGCCCAACTGATTACGAGGATTCCCTATAGTATTTGATTTGTCCTCCCTCTCAATAGCGGGAAAAAGGCTTCCCATTTTGGACCGGTAGCGAGGGTCCAATAGGGTGGAGAGCCAGAAGTCATCCCTCGCCGAATGCTGACTAATCGGCTGTCCACTAGCCAGGCAAATAAGCATGCTGCGGGACATCTGCATGCAATGACTCCGATGGGCTCCTGCCTCCATTTCCACTGTAATACTGCCACGGTGCCTTGGGAGTCATCTGCCTCGTCATCCACATCTCTCATCCACCTCCTCCAGCTGCTCCTGCTCCGCCTCTCTTTCACCTGGGTAGAAAATCCTCTCAATTCACCGAGAAAATGCTTCTGCTCCAATGTCCTTCCTCCTCCTCCTCCTCCTCCATTTCCAGTCCCCACCGGACTCATGTGCCACGAGATGTAGTCGCCACACTCCAGTCCCCTGCCCAGACAGATTTTTTTTCAGCATCTTTCCCAGGACATAAGCAGTGGAATTGACGTTTATTCATCCGTGTAGTCCTGGCGACTGACACATAACGTTGCCACCACGATGGCCTCAACAAACGGCAGGTGTCACTCGGGCATGAGCAGCCACTGCTGACATCAAAGTTACACAGGGAGTACTTCTGTCTGCCTGGATCATCAAAAAATCGTTAATGGCCTTTCTCTGTTCATACAGTCGGTCCAACATGTGCAGGCTGGAATTCCAGCGGTGGAAACATCGCATATCAGAGCGTGTTGGGGGAGGCCGTTCTGCCAGCTGCAACCGAGGAGTGGTGGTTCCTGGCTTTGAACGAATGGATAAATTGGCATGCAAGTTTCCTGCCCATTTCAGAATGTTCTGAAGATCTGTGAAAGACTTCAGGAACTTTTTACAACCAGATTGAACACGTGCGCCATGTCAGGGCGCATGACCATCCCTCCTCGGTGCATCGCGGAACACATGTTCCTCCCATTGTCCGTCACCATGGTTCCGATTTGCAGTGGCGCGAGAAAGCCACACATCGATTTCTTGCTGCATGACGCGAGAGCATTCCTCCCTGTGATGACATCGTTCGCCGAGGCAAGCTAGGTGTAAAACTGCGTGACACCGCTTGCCCTACACATGTGGTAATATGGAGCAGTACTTTGAGTCTGAGATGGTGGTGGTGTGGAAAAAAATAGTAGGAGAGGCGGACATTGGCGCAGGAGCAGCAGGTTAGACAACGTGGAGGAGAAAGCGGCGTCTCCTGTCCAGTTTGTTGGTGTGGCCTGGGCAGGAAGCACATTCACCCAAGTGGGCCCGTAAAGGACATTACTGGCCCTGACGTAGTTACAGCTCCTGACGTTCCGCGCTGCCGTGAACCTTGAACAAACCGATAAAGCCAAGGACTGACCCACTTTCTGTTCTACATATTTATGAAGTGCAGGTACTGCTTTTTTTTTGAAAAGAAATTTACGGCTTGGAACTCTCCATACTCGGCTCGGCACAAGCCATTATTTCTTCCTGAATGGAGCAGAGTCCACCATTGAAAGGGAGGGACTTCAGTACCACAACTTGGACAGAACACGGGTCAGATGCTGCACCTTAGGATGGTTGGACGCATACTGTTTGTCTCTTTACAATCGTCCTCTCTGAACGACTGCTGGCGCCATGATTAGCGTGAGGAGGCAGGGCATCAGGACCCCGGGAGAGGATGGTCAAAGAGAAACAGCTGCCTTCTGCAGAGTTGGTTGAGCTTGACTGCTGAAATGGCATGGCTGCCACTGGCCCGCTGCTGCTCGCTGCAGCGCAGGATGACCACCAATCTGAGCCAGGTTTCTCCAGGCCACCGATGGTTGACGCTGCATGTGTTGACGCAGGGCCGATTGCCAACGTTAGCTCCCTGGCCACGCTTCACATTCTGCCCACAGATTCTACATATACCCATATTCGGCTCCTCCGGTGTCTTAAAAAGAACTGCCACACCGCCGATACTGATTTTTACGCCCACGCTCCCGGCACTGAGTGACTAACTGCCCTCCGCTGCCTCGCTGAGCCCATGGTGCCGCTACTGTCTGCCCTGCGAAGCGGGTTTTTTCTACCGACCTTGGCCGCTTGGCTCCCGACCTCACATTGGCTGCTACCCTGCTGACTCACGGCCACACAACCCACTATGCTGGCTGCGCCGCTTAGCCTGACGCGCAAGCTGAAGCCCTCTTCTCCTGACGATGATGAAGCCCTTTGCTTCACCAGCTCCAAGTGCAGTCGGCTACATCATTCATCTATATGTTTATATCATCGTCACTGCCCACTGTCCTCATCAACCGTTCTTGGTAATGTCCGAGGCTTGACCCTCTCACACATTACCTCCCATGCCACTCCCACATCTATACTTTCCGCCTACTGCAAGAAGCTGGGGATATTGCCCCATTTCTTCGCTGCCAAGTAGCTGCTGACTGCCCTCCTCAAATTGTTCATACCTCCGCTATATAGTGCGCTGAGTCCCAGACCACATATAGATCCCTGGCTGAGGGAACTGTATGGGACAGAGGCGGGCTGAGGAAACAGGTGAGGCCGCTGTACGCCGCTCCCGGGCATGCCAACTAAGTGTTTGTGTCTGAGGTTTCCCACCGACTCTTGGCTGGGTTGTCAGATGTCATCTGGGAGTAAGAGGATGACCTAGTCCAAACCAATCAAGAACCCTTGGGTTGCTGAACAACACACGCCCTCTAGATGACAGCGGAAGTTGTGAGCCTCACCGAGTGGACCCCTGCTGCGATGTCCCCTTGCTGTTACTGCACCTGGCCCGTTCATGAAATGTTTGTGCCACTGCACACTGCAGTTGCAGAGCCCGCCACCTCTCTGTCTGACAACTGTTTGTCTAAAAATTAACAGACACAGGTTTTTGATGAAGCTAATCTGTATAGATAAATATACACCCTGTTTTTTACTCCAAATGAAACCAGTAACAAGCTTGGGTAACCCTTGGATATAAATTGGCGCTCCACAAATGGCCCGGAAAAATTTACTTGTATGTGTCGTTTACAAGCACTGTGTGTTTTACTAAATGTAAAAAGCACAAACCCCGCCTTAATTAAACCTTCGCTTGTGAATTATGCTCCAAGAAATATTGAATATATTTTTTTTTCCGGAGTTGAAAAAGACGGTTTTATTTTGTCAGCACAGCGCAAAACAACGCTTTAATTAACCCCTGATGTAAATTGCGCAATAGATTGAGCCACCACAAACTAGTAGCTTGGTAGCTGTGTTACAATTGCGGTGTTTTTCTACGCACACAACAAGAGGATACTGTTGTGAATAAGCCTTTGCTTGTGAATTAGCTACCAAAAAAATATATATATTATTTGGGCGTTGAAAAAGACGGTTTATTTTTGTCGAGCACACCAGCAAAACAACGCTTAATAACCCCTGGATGTAAATTGCGCCAAAGAAATGGACCGCACAAACTAGTACTTTGTAGCGTGTTTACAATTGCGTGTTTTCCTACGCACACAACAGAGAACAGTTGTAATTAGCCTTTTCTTGTGTGAATTAGGCTAACCAAAAAAAAATATATATATTTGGCGTTGAAAAAGACTGTTTATTTTGCAGCCACAGCAGCAAAACAACGCTTAATTAACCCCTGATGTAAATTGCGCCAAAGAATTGTAGCCGCACAAAACTAGTAGCTTTGTAGCGTGTTACAATGCGTGTTTGTCTACGCCACACGAACAAGAGATACAGTTGTAATTAGCCTTGCTTGTGAATTAGGCTACCCAAAAAAAAAATATATATATTTGCCCTTTAAAAATGACGTTTTATTATCCACAGCACACCAGCAAAACAACGCTTAATAAACCCTGGCTGAAAATTGCGCCAAAGAATTGAGCCGCACAAACTTAGTAGCGTGTTACACATTGCGGTTATCTACGCCACACAACAAGATATACATTTGTAATTAGCCTTTGATTGTGAATTAGGCTACCAAAAAAAAATATTATATTGGCGGTTGAAAAAAGACGGTTTATTTTTGTAGCACGCAGCAAACCAACGCATACTTAACCCCTGGATGTAAATTGCGCCAAAGAATTGAGCCGCACAAACTAGTAGCTTTGTAGTGTAGTTACAAGTTGCGTGTTTTCACGCCACACAACAAGAGATACAGTTGTAATTAGCCGTTTGCTTGTGAATTTAGGCTTCCAAAAAAAATTATATATATTTGTAGTTTAAAAAGACGTTTTATTTTTGTCAGCTCACCACAAAACAACGCTTAAGTACCCCCCTGGATTTTAAATTGCGCCAAAGAATTGAGCCGCACAAACTAGTAGCGCGTGTGTACAATTGCGTGTTTTCTACGCCACACATCAAGAGATACAGTTGTAATTAGCCTTTACATGTGAATTAGGCTAACCAAAAAAAAATATAAATATTTGGCGTTGAAAAAGCCGGTTTTTTTTTGTCACACACCAGCAAAACAACGCTTAATAACCCCTGATGTAAATTGGCCCCCCCGCCCAAAGAAATTGAAGCCGCACAAACAAGTAGCTTTGTAGCGTGTTACAATTGCGTGTTTTCTACTCCACACAACAAAGATACAGTTGGTAATTAGCCTTTTTGCTTGTGAATTAGGCCTACAAAAAAAATATATATATATTTGGCGTTGAAAAAGACGTTTATTTTTGTCAGCACACCAGCAAAACAACGCTAATTAACCCCTGGTGTAAATTGCGCCAAATGAATGGAGCCGCACAAATTAAGTACGTGTTACAATTGCGTTTTTCTACGCCCACACAACAAGAGATACAGATGTAATTAGCCTTTGCTTGTGAAATTAGGCTACCAAAAAAAGATAACATATATTTGGCGTGAAAAAGACGGTTTATTTTTGTCAGCACACCAGCAGAAACAACGCTTAATTAACCCCTGGATGTAAAATGCGCCCAAAATTGAGCCGAGCAACAAACTAGTAGACTTTGAGTACGTGTTACAATTGCGTGTTTACTACGCCACACAACAAGAGATACAGTTGTAATTTTAGCCTTTCCTTGTGAATTAGGCTACCAAAAAAATATAATATATTTGGCGTTGAAAAAGACGGTTTATATTTTTGTCAGCACACCAGCAATACAACGCTTAATTAACCCCTGGATGTAAATTGCGTCCAAAGAATTGAGCCTACACAAATAGTAACGTGTTACAATTGCGTGTTTTCTACGCACACCAACAAGAGATACAGTTGTAATTAGCCTTTGCTTGTAATGAGGCACCAAAAAAAAATATATATATTTGGCGTTGAAAAAGACGGGTTATTTTTGTCATCACACCAGCAAGACCACGCTTAATTAACCCTGGATGTAAATTGCGCCAAAGAATTGAGCCGTCACAAACTAGTAAGCTTTTGTATCGTGTTACAATTGCTGTTTTCTACGCCACACAACAAGAGATACAGTTGTAATTAGCCTTTTCTTGTGAATTAGGCTACCAAAAAAAAATATATATATTTGGAGTTGAAAAAAGACGGTTTATTTTTGTCAGCACACCAGCAAAACAACGCTTAATTAACCCCTGATGTAAATTGCGCAATAGAATCAGCAGCCAAAAATGAAGTGTATTTTTAATGTAAAAACGCTGTTTCATAGAAAAATACAACATGAACTGGCTTAGATCCCACTTTGGATATTAGAATGTATATAGCAGCTGCAGGGACGCACACTGGATTTCAGATCCAATACCCCAAAAAATCAGAAATATAACATACAGATAACAGTCTCTGAGACAAGCTTAGACACCCCACAGAAATCGCTGTATAAAAATCAGGTTCTCAGAAAGCCGCTAACAACCCGCAGCAGCACCTTCCCTGTCTGTACAGTGAGAGGAGTGTAAGCTCCAGCGGCGCCGGCTCGTCTATAATAGTGCGGTGACGTCACAGAACCCGCCGGTCTCTGATTGCCTTCATCTCAGCACATGTCATGCAGGCTATGCACCTTCTTCCACCCAGAGTGCTTTGCCCATGTAGCGCCATGTGCTGTGCAGCCATTTTATCAATCAAAAGCACACATCGTTCACCAAATTTACCCCAAAGTTCGACTTCGTTCCGACCGAAGTTATCACCTGAAATTCTAAACGAATTCCACTTCGTTTAGAATCAATTCGCCCATCTCTACATAAGCCTACCCACTCTATGGTAATTAAAGCACTGCTGCCCTAATAAAGTTGCTTAGTCACCTTAACCCCTATTTACACTATACACATATACATATACGTGGACAAAATTATTGTTACCCTGCTATTAAAGAAAGAAAAACCCACAATGGTCGCTAAAATTATTTGTCAAAAGTTATTAATATAAAATATTAAAAATTAAAAAAATATTAAATTTAAATGACTGAAAATCAACTTATGAAAATCAGGTATTGTGTTAAAATTGTGGTTGAACTGACTAAAAAAAATCAATCAAACTTTTCTGGTACTCCTATAAAAGACTAAAATAATTTGATTGTAAGGACACGTTAAATTTTTCTTATTACTACTGGTATTTTTAAACTTGTAATCAGTGAGTTTGCTTATTTAAAGTGTGAAAAGTAGTCACTGTGATGCTTGGTATCATGGTGTGTACCATACTTAACATAGACCAAAGAAAGCTAAGGAGAGAGTTGTCTCAGGAAATTAGGAAGAAAATTAGACGGACACAGACATCTGTCACTGACTTTGCCATAGTGGACTTTATGGAAGACGGCCAAGGAGGAAACCACTATTGAAAGAAAATCATAAAAAGTAAGACTGGAGTTTGCCAAAATGCATGTTGACAAGCTAAAGTGCTTCTGGGAGAATGCCCTTTGGCCAAAGAGACAAAACTGGAGCTTTTTAACACAGTCATATCAGCTCTATGTTCACAGACACAAAAATAAAGCATATGAAGAAAAGAGCATTGTACCCACTGTAAAACATGGAGAAGGCTGTCTTTTGCTTTGGGACTGCTTTGCTGTATCTGACACAGGGTGTCTTGAATCTGTGTAGGGTAAATCACAGAAATTATTTACTTAAAAACACAGACATAAAGCCATACTTCAAGATTCCCTATATAGTGCTGTGGCTTTTCTGCATACTCGTGTGAACTGATTCTTATCTAACATGAAGTTTTTACTAGGCAATTGTCGACCTGGTGGATGCGTGTGTGAGCAAATGTTCATCACTGTTAAATTTCTCCCATGTAGCACGGGGCTTATTTTGCCTCTTACTGTTATTTGTCCAGCCATGGATCTGAGGAGGGTACAATAAAATCTAAAGACTATCAAGGCATTCTGGAGCAAAATGTGCTTCCCAGTGTCAGATAGCTTGTTCTCAGTTGCAGGTCATGGGTTCTCCCACAGCATAATGACCCAAAAACATCAAAGAATGGCTAAGAGCAAAGCATTGGACTCATCTGAAGTGGCTTCTACGAGCTCTGATCTAAATCCTATTAAACATCTGTAAAAGGAGCACAGTCAGTTCTGAGAAGGCACCCCCAGCTGGAGCAGTTTGCTCAGGAGGAGTGGGCCAGAATACCTGTGGACAGGTGCAGAAGTCTCATTGAGTTTAAGGGTGCTTTCACACGGTGCATTTTTGGTGTGTTTTTTGATGCGTTTCTTTTGAGCAGAAATGTATAGCATTAATTGCTGTGCCTTCCTACACACAAAAACGCATCAAAAACGCACCATATGAAAGCACCCTTACAGAAATAGTTTGCAGTGATTGCCTCAGATGGTTGTACAATAAAATGTTAAGTTGAGGGTACCATGCCAGTTTCATTTGTTTTTGTTTTTTTGTTTTATTGATCCACAGTTCAAATGTCTTAGTTCAAATGTTATCAGTTGATTTTCTTTAGCTGTATTATTACTTTTGTCAGTTATTTCAGTGCCTGTGGTAGGTTTTTCTCTCTAACTGAAGGGTACCAACAATTACACGTTACACACAATAATACTGTTTGTAGAGATATTCCCACCCCCTACAAGCCCATAAGACCTGTTATAAAACCAATAGTCAAACCATTACAGTTTGGCCCTTGCCAAAGTCACTTAGCTCCTCATCTTGTCCATTTCTGGCATTTTTTTTTTATTGTTTTTTTTTTTTTCGTTTTTTTTTCTTTCTTTTTTTTTGGGGCCCATAATTTTAAAATGATGATTGTATCTTAGCTTTACAGGCTATAGACATTTGAGACATTTGAATGCATTTTCTATTACTACATTGTACTTATTTTGGTGTATAAACATTCTTCCAATAGATCATTTTAAACATTTTGCCCCATTTTTCTTCTGCACGTTTTCACACACATTGCACGCTGCTCTGTCCCATTCAATTTGGTTCTTTGGGAGAAAGAAAAGAGTGGCTCGGTATGGAGCCGTCAACCACTCTGGTGAAATGCACTCTGATCGAGACAGATCTAGTATGTGAAAACATGCAGGCAGCAAAATTTTAAATTAAAGGAAAAATTTTATTTTTATTTGTTTATATTTACAAAAATAAGTGTAATACAAATATAAAAAAAATCATTCAAAGGTGTTCTTAGGGTGCTTTCACACAGTTTGCATTACTGTGCATTTTTTTGAGCATTTTTTAAAAGCGTTTTTCTTTTTTATGCGTTTTTTTGTGCAGAAATGTATAGCATTAATTGCCTTTATGCACAAAAAGCGTATCAAAAAACACGTCAAAAATGCACCAAAAACGCACTGTGTGAAAGTATCCTTAGCCTTTAAGCCCTTTACAACCAATTCTATTTTTTTCTTTTCATTGGTTTATTCCTCCCCATCTTCCAAGAGCCATATCTTTTTGTTTTTTCATCTACATATTCATATTGGAAAACCACAAAAAAATTTGATGTGTGGTGGATTGTGAAAGAAAATGTAATTGCACCATTTTTGTGAGCTTTTAGTTTTTTTAAGAGTTTACTGTTGGGTATGGTTGACATTTTACCTGTATTCTGCAGGTCATTAAGATTCCAGTAAGTTTTCATCATGTTTTACTGCTTTTAAAAAAATAAAAACATTCTCTACGTTTTCAAATTTGCGGTACAGTGCCACTGTGACTAATAACACTTTGTATTTTTGCACCTGTGAACCTGAATGAGGGCTAATTTTTTCAGTCTGAAATGTAGCTTTTATTGTTACCATTTTGGAATACATGCAACTTTTTGGTCACTTTTTATTCCAATTTTGGCATTGGGTTTTAATTTTCTTCTATGATGTTTATTGTAAAGAATAAATGATGCTATATTTTAATAGATCAGACTTTTACTTACATGGCCATAACAATTATGTGTAACCTTTTTATTTGTAAAATGGCAAAAGGCGGGATGTTTTTTAATTTTATATTTTTATTTATTTTAATTTTTCTGTTTTTTTACTTGTAGCCCTCCTATCATTCTTGACCCCTAGGGGCACCCATTTTACATTATATACATAATTCAGAAAGGTGTACAAAGATGGCACTCCTGTTACATCCTGCCTATGACAGAATGTAATAGGAGTACTAACATGATAGCTGTGGAAGTCTTCCTTAGACTTTTGGTTGCCATTGTAACCTCTTGGCACCCCGCAATCTTGTTGTAAGGGGTAGGGTGATTGGGAGACAGTGCCACAGTTGTGGTCTCTATGGTGTCTAAAGGGTTAAACAGCAGTAATTGTCAGCTGTTATTAATGGCTACCACTCGCCACGTATAGAACGGACTCAGTGGTTGAGCCCTCTCCATACTCTCTTACTGGCAGTAGGACGTACCTAGAAGTCTATTGCTGGCAAGGGGCTAAAACTAGCCAATGACATCTGCATAAAGGGGGAAATGTATTAAGACTGACAGAAATTAAACCTGTCTTAATAAAAGAGCGCACATGAATAAAATGCGGCAAATTTATTAAGACTTAATAAATTTGGTGTATCTTTTAGTGTCCGTGCGTCTGTCTAAAAAACATCTGAGCCCTGGAGTGCCTTTATTTGCAGCACTTTTTGGTAGAAATTGTAATAAATTTGTAGGGTAGTGTGATATCGCAAATTATTGAGCAAATGCCACTTGCACAAAAATGTTCCAACTTTTTTTTACGACAGAATAGTGGCATAAATCACTTCATAAATTCTCCCACTGTTTATTTGTACTCCTGTTTGTGTGGGTTGCATTTAGAGTCCCTCTTCACCTCAAATGCTAGATTTTTATTAAATTGATCTCAGGGTATGTTCACACGGCGTGTTCAGAACGTTTTTGGATGCATTTTTAGATGCCTGTTTGGATCTGTGTTTTGGACCCTAATCAGACCAAAACACGCATCTAACAATGTATAGTGTGATTTACATTGCCTTTACTGTAAAACACGCATCGGCGTTCAGACGTGTGATCGCCAATGCGTGTTGACATGTGTCTTTCTGATGCATCTTTCGAATCCGTTCAAAGAATTGACATGGAAATTCTTGATCCATTTGACACAGCAGGCACCCTATTTAAAACTATATGGTGCGTTTTTGCTGCAGCAAAAACGGATCCAAACACGCACCTGCATGTTGGATGCCTGTTGGATGCGTGTTGGATTTGTTTTACACAATGCTTTTTTTGGATCGAAAACTTATCCAAACATGTATTGAACACGCCGTGTAAACATACCCATAGTGTGAATGTGTGTGTTTGAGATAGGAATAATATTCTGGGGACATGGAGAGATAGTGGACCATTACTGGGTTCTGCTTCTGTCCTTGGAGTTACCACCTGATACTTGTTGTCCTACCCATAGTTCTGTTCTCTGACCTGTCCTCTGACATCACAAATGAAAAATGGGAAGAATCCTTATACTACCCATGTCTAGCCTGTGCCAACCAATTAATGCTAAGTGGATCCACTTTTATGGTGAGACACAAAACAGCTGCGATACAGTCAGGACTAGGCATTTTGGGCCCCTTTGCATATATTTTATAGTTGTATCTAATAATTTAATATTTTTACATTTTATATAGTTTTAGAATGATCATAATTTAGTTTTTATTACCTTAGTGGCATTAGTTGGGAAATATTGGGTATTATTTTTCCTGTTGACAATAACAATTTGTTTCTGACAAATTTGCTCTCAGTTTTCGCCACATGAAATCGGCATGGATTAGTACAACACCTTTGCACCAAAAAAGCCTTCTGGGCTCTATGTGATGTCATCATGCATGGCACAGCTGCAATACACAGCAGTACAGTCATGAGATCTAGAGAATGCTGAGTCAATTCCCCTACGGAGACAAGTAAAAATGATAAAAGTTTTTTTTTAAAAAAGGAAAAAATACACACATGCACAAAAATAAAACTGAACACGTACATCATTTCTTTCCAATTAGAAATGCCAATTACCCCTAATATAACAAATAAAAACAGTACACATCTGGTTTCGCTGCATGCATAATGACCTAGCCTGTGTGATGTTATTTAACCTGCATAATAAATGTTGTTAAAAGCAAAACAATGGTGATTTTCTTTTTTAATTTCGCTGCAAATAAAATACACTAAAAAACTATCAAAAAGTCCTATAAACTCCGAAGGGGTACCAATGAAAATGTCAGTTCATCCCCTCAAAAAAAAACCTTACACAGCTCTGTACAAAAATAACTGTAATCCTATCGACCCACAGAGTAAAAACTAACATGTCATGCATACTGCAAAGTGAGCACTGTAAAAAATGAAAATTAAAAAACACAACCAGATTTGCTGTATTTTCTTTATCCTGCATCCTAAAAAATGAATTGAAAGGTGATTGTTACGATTCATACTGCAGCCTCTGTCTTGGGCTGTGACGTGTTTGTGCCTGCTCTGCTTCCGCTGAATCCTACCTGTGGATGCCACAGCAGCCTGCATCCCCACTAGTGTACTTTCCCGTCACGGTTCCTGACCCTGCTGCGGCGAGCATAGGTGTCCGGCAGCAGTGCACTTGGTAATCCCCCACCCTAGCTCCTGCTTCCTGGTGTCCTGTGCTCACATTGTTATTTAAAGGGACACTGTCCCAATTATTTGGCCAGTGACCTTCGACCTTCTGGAATATAAGGAACTTCCTACGCTTGCTCCAGCGTCAGTTCATTATTGTCTTTCAGAGCTCCTGACCTGTTCCTGGGCTCTATTTTTCCAGGGCTAACCCCTGAGTTTCCTGAAGTCAGTTCGTTACAGTCCATCAGAACTCCTGCCATCCAGGCTGCTGTTATCTGCTGTTCATACACCTGTGTTTACCCAGACCACACATCAGCTGTCTGAATCACTGGACGCTGGTCCCTTTATTTGCCTGCCGCCTTCTCCAATCTTATTACCTTTCCAATGACTACGAATTGCCTGCTCGTTTGGTACCACACTGCACCCCGGCTGTCACTGAGAGTGGTCATGTCACGAGTATTGACCTAGGTGTCTCCGGCAGCAAAGCCCAACCTGCCTTGCAGCAGGTGTTTATGAAGAACTGGGGGGTTTCTTAGACTCTTCTTCCTGACGTGGATCGTACCATCTCTAGCGGTGACCCAGGGTATCCACCTTCGTGAAAGTACTAATTGGCCTGACGTCCAGGATCTCGTGGCTTAAGTGGCCCTTGTCAAGAGCAACTTTTTGCTATGCTGCAGGACATAGCTGCTCATCTCCTGATGCCCACACCTGCCTCCGCACCTGTGGTAAACCCTGCTTTGGCTGCCAACGTGAGTCCTGCTCTGTACCTGCTCCACGATACGATGGGACTCCAAAGGCTTTCCAGTGTTTCCTAAATCAGTGTGCTATACAACCCTGAATAGTCTGAAAAATAAGGGAATCTACTAAGAGAGCAAAGAGTGACTTTTAATAACTATTTTTACTATTTTGCCATATGCAAACTTAAACTCTATCAGTTCTCAATCTGTAAAGCACTAAAACTTAACTTTTAGTATGTACAACACAACCTTTAGAAAAACTTTTTAAAAACCTGATTTCTAACCTCACAATTTGTCTCATAACTTTATCCCTCTAATTCTGAAAGACTACCTCAAATCTGGTGGAGCACCACCTATTATATCAGCAGGGAAACCCTATATATACAGTGATTTGCTAACTGCAAAAAAAAGAATCCAAAACATCTTACTTGGGCGGTCGTCTCTAATCTGATGGACATGAAGCATATAAGGTTTCCCTGTGAAACCCTCTGCAGCGGGTCACACAAGGTCCCCCTGATGAAGCCGGACCTATAGGAATTGAAGGAAACCTTATATGCTTCATGCCCATCAGATTAGGGATGACTGCCCAAGTAAGATGTTTTAGATTCTTTTTTTTCTTTTTGCAGTTAGAAAATCACTGTATATATAGGGCTTCCCTGCTGATATAATAGGTGGTGCTCCACCAGATTTGAAAATAGAAAAGGAGATATTCTTTCAGAATTAGAAAGGGATAAAGTTATGAGACAAATTGAGAGGTTAGAAATCAGGTTTTTAAAATGTGTGTATAGAGGTTAAGTGTTGTACATAATAAAAGTTAAGTTTTAGTGCTTTACAGATTGAGAATTGATAGAGTGTAAGTTTGCCTATGGCAAAATAGTAAAAATAGATACAACCCTGAACACACCACAAAAATTAGGATTAGAGTGATACTTTATGGTGTATTTCAAATGTAGTAGGATTACATCTAACTTATTTAGACCACTTGTAGTTCCCTTTATCGTCTCTTTAACATTATTTGAGTAATATAGAGGACACTAGGGATTGTATAGTAAGGAAGTAGGTTCCTGGTGGGGGCGCCGTTTTTGGAGCGGTTGCCCTACTTTATTGGATAGGTTAGGGTGTGTTCTATAGCTGTTTCTAGGGATATATAGGGATAGTATAGTTTTTTTTAGGATTTTAAAGTATATGCATTAAAAGTTATGTCTTAATATAGTATATCAGCGTTTAAGTGATTTTTGTGGTGTGTTCTGTTTTGCAAGTTTAAAAGTCACTAGCTTTTTTCATTTATGGGTTGGTCCAGCCCATGGATCTATTGGGTATTTTGTTGTGATTTTGCTATACAACCCTTAATGAATACATCAAGGGGTGTAGTGAGTATATTGACCTCACAAGTGTTTAACATAATTTTTTAGCATTGAGCTGACACCACTTATGCACAGTGCCTCACTGCTCTTCTCCCTACTCTCATCGGCTGAACGTTGTAAAAGTATGCATGCCACCTACTGCACTATCTACCTATCTGGAACAGATGAATTTATTTAAAACTTGTGTTACCTAACATAAATAATACTAATATATGGAGGTTTTTCTATCACATTTGTAAATAAACTTCAAGCATACCTAATTTTTGAGTGCCATGGATTACCTATTCTTTCTTTCAGTAAGAAGCAAGCAGAGCCGCTTTTGTCACATCGGGCCTATGACTATCCAATAGACCTCTTGCCAGATATTATGCCTCCTCATGGTAGACTGTATCCTTTGTCTGGGCCCGAAATCCAGGCCATGTTGGCTTATATTAAAGAAAATTAGCAAAAAGCTTTCCCACAAGTTGTCCTTCTGCTGGTGCCGGATTTTTCTTAGTTGAAAAGAAGGATGGTTCTCTTCACCCTTGCATCAATTATAAGGCCTTAAACAAAATCATTGTCAAGAACCGGTATCTGTTACCCCTGATCTCCAAGCTCTTTGATTATGTGGGGCCAGAGTCTTCACCCATCTCGACTTGCGGGGAACCTATAATTTGATCCGTATCTGCAAAGACGATGAATGGAAGACTGCCTTCAACACTCATGATGGGCACTTTGAGTACCTTATTTTTCGAGCTTGGAATAAAGTTGGTTGTTCCATAAGCGTCTCAGAACCTGGTGCACATGGGCACGATGAGCTTAAAGACTGGCGAGAAAGTCATGATGTCGTCCATGTACACAACAACTAATCAAATTGTAGGTCCTCCGCAAGACGAGTTTCGTCGATACTCTGGCTCCATGCAGACGGTAAAAATTCGGATATCAGTGGAAAAGGATACGGCTTCTTAATGGTAATTTTATTAAGCCCTCAATAGTCAATGCAGGGACGAAGAGAACCATCCTTTTTTCCACAAAGAAGAACCTGGCACCAGCTGGCGAGGAGAACTTGCGGATGATTCCTTTTTGGAGACTCTCCTTTTTTACTTAACAAGTAAACTTTATTTGAAGCATCAAAAATAGGTACATTTTAACAAAATGATTTGCAGACATATTCATGCCATCATCAGAAGACAATAACATAGCTATATGCTTGTGCTACTACCTGACATACAGTGATAACCATATGGTAATAAACAAGAGTACCTGAGTAATAGTACAGAATAAACCTAACGCCCGGGATGGCCGCATCTTAAGGACTCGCAGGAGATCCATAGTCTAGAGCCCCTGAGAGACCAACTGTGCCAGAGGAGCTCAACCACCGTCCCCAGATATTATCGAATTTACCCACTTTTTTTCTCCACCGAAATAGCCACTTCTGATGTGGCACCATGCCTTTGATTAGCCCCATCCACTCAGCTACTGAAGGAGATCTAGCAGCCAACCACGTACACGCAATATACTTCCTTGCATAATAAAGGACTTCAGTCGCAAAGATATACATTGAACGAGGATTTAGGCTATCCGACTCGGGTCCAAACAAACACGCCATTGGGGTAAGGGGGACTGGGCACCCCATACTATCGTTTAGAAATTGGATGACCTGAGACCAAAAACCTAACACCTTCGGACAGGACCATATTAGATGCAGGAAGGTACCGGAGATTAGGTGGCGCTTTGGACATTCGTCCGCAAATCCATGTCTGAACTTACTTAGTCTAGATGTAGTATAATAGGACCTATGTAGAATAAATAATTGAGTTAGACGAAACCAACTTGGGTAAGGCTATACATGACTCCCATTGTTCATCTATTACCGGGGCTAGATCCATCTCCCACCTTTCCCTGAGATTCGCTAAGTGACCCTCCCTGTTTTGTGTGGAAAGGAGAGCATAGAAATGAGAAATCACATGGGTAGTCAGGGGGGTGGTGGGGAATGAAACAAATGAGGGAATGGGAATTTGTTGAACACCACTTCCGATAGACCTAGCTGGGAAGTAACCGCATGTTTTACCCTGAGATGTGTAAATAATTGGGATGAGGGGAGACCAAATTCAGCCTGTAATTCCTGGAATGGTCTGACCCCTGCACTGGTGCAAATGTGGGAGATATACTACACCCCTCCAGCACTCCAAATAACCTCTAAGGACAGGCTAAGCAGCTCCAGAAATAGTTTGCAATGCCATACTGGAGAGAACAGGTCAATACCCTCAGAATAATACAGCTAGCGTACTTTTTGCCAAACCATAAGGGCCTGTCTCAGAATCAAGAAGTTGTGCAGCCTGCCATCCGCAAACAAGAGCTGCAAGGGGTGCAGATGCCTTTTACTGAAAGGGGAAACAATCAAGGCTTGAACCCTAAGCTGTTCAGCAGTCCACCACCTCGCTAAATGCGACATTTGACCTGCTAAATAGTATAAGTTAATATCCGGAAAAGCGCTCCCCCCCTCGTCTCAAGGGGCCATTAGACGATCTGCAGCCACAAGATGTCTGTGTCCCTGCCATATAAATGAAAGGCTGTTTGGGAGATACACTGAAGCCTGTTGAAGAACGTATAGTATTTAAGGCAAGAGTGTCATCTTGACCAGGCTTATACGCGCCGTCGTGGAGAGACGTAATTTATTCCAATTATTAATTTTGTTTTGTAAAAACTCACAGTTGGGAGTAATATTCAACATTTCAAATTCCTGAACTGATCTAGACACCAGTATCCCCAGGTAGGTAATAGAAGAGGCCCAAACCAAAGGAGATGCCACAACATTTGCTGTGGGGACAGATGGGTCAATCGGCAGGACTTTAGATTTCTCCCAATTAATCGAAATCCTAGAGAAAGACCCAAACTCCCCAACTACCTTCAAGGTGGAATCCAAAGAGTCATGTGGGTCAGACAGATACAACAGGGTGTCATCAGCATAGAGGCTTATTTTGTTCAAAAATAGAGGAAGTAGATAGGCCTCTAATACCAGCGTCCGATCGTACCTTGACTGCCAAGGGTTCCACCGCTAAGGCAAAGAGCAGGGGGGAAATGGGGCATCCCTGCCTTGTTCCACGATGCAGTTTAAACGCCTCCGAAACCCATCCATTAACTGTTACCCTAGAAACCAGGTCCCTGTAGAGTAACCGCACCCAACTTATAAAGGACGGTCAAAACCCAAATCACTACTATGTGGGATAATGGAGCGCACATTCTATGGAATCGGAGGCTTTCGCTGCAGCTAGGGATCCTCCAGTCCTCGAGCCCACTTCATCATGTGCGGCCTGTAAATTAGTGAACAATCGTCTTAGGTTCAGCGCCGTCGACTTCCTGATCTGCGTGTATAATTGATAAAATAACCCTATTCAGCCACCTTGCAAGTAATTTAGCCAAGATCTTAATGTCAGTCTGTAGTAAGGAGATAGGTTGGTGTGACTCACAAAAGACAGGATCCTTACCAGGTTTGTAAAGAACTATAATGATGGCCTCAAACATTGACAGGGGGAGTTCTGAATCCCAGAGAGCCGCCTGATAAACCTCCAGTAACTGAGGGACAAGAAGTCCCTCTTATTCCTTATAAAATTCAATAGGAGCCCCGTCAGTACCTGGGATTTTGACGGTTGAAATGAGTGTATGGAATCCAATATTTCTTGTTCATGATGGGACCATCTAAAACCCTCTATCCTCTGCCGATAGGGTAGGAAGAGCAAGCACAGATAGGTAGTCTTTAATCTCGGAAGTCGAGACCAAGTATTACTAAGGGGTCACGGGTGCAAGACCCATCTGGTGATATCAGTTCAGGGATCACCGGAGGCTCAGATGCCCCCCGTGCCATGCATGCCAACAGCTTGCCACACTTTTCAAAATGTTCAGAATAGGACAGCTAACTAAAAAAAGGCTTTCTTTTGGGCCTTTGAATGTAAACAGGTCTGGTATAGTCTGGTCCTACATAGCCATTCAGCTTTGTTTTCCATTAGAGGACCCTCTGGTTAAAAATGTCCAACTACAGAACCCCAACCATCCCCAAGATCACTAATGGCAGATGTTAAAATACCCCTCACGTATGCCTTAAAGGCGTCCCATGTCACCGCAACCAATGCCGACCCAGCGTTGTCCTGGAAGAATGCACGCCACTTGTCGAGGAAGTACATTGTGGGCGGCAAAATTTGCAGCCAGAATGGATTCAAACGCCACCTCACTCTAGGGAGCATGTTATCCAGTTTAAGGGAAAGTATACCTGGAGTATGATCCGAAATGGATCTGGCAAGGTAATGTACTGACTCGACAAGCGGAAGTAGGGACCTGTGGACCAACATAAGATCAATTTGGGATAGTGCGTTAAATTGCGAGGTGAAGCAAGAGTATTGGCGTGCTGTTTCTAGAGAGCCAAGCATCACTGACACCGAAATCTGACAATAATGAATGGAGGAAAGAGGGAAGTGGATCCATAGGGCCTGCATAGGAAGGGTTAAAACGATCGAGGCGTCTATCCCATGTACAATTAAAGTCCCCAAGCCAAATACTAGGCACAGCAGGGTAAGTGGCCAAAACGTCCAAACTTTCCCTAATCACTACCGATGAGTACGGAAGCGGAACATATACCACAATTATACTAAAAGGGACATAAAATAGAGAGCATATCAAAACAATATATCTTCCCTGGTCATCCACCACGGCCCTCGTGACGCTGAATTGGACCGTGCGGCTGATGAAGATAGATACTCTCTTGGCACAGTTTGTAAATGTTGAGTGGTAGGACCAGCCTACCCACGGGTGACCAAGTATTGGCAATTTGTCTGGTACCATGGGAGTCTCCTGGAGACACGCGATATCGCATATGCGTGACTTCAGGTACTTAAAGACTAAGGCCCTCGTGATGCGGTCGTTTAATCCCCGGACGTTCCATGTCAATAATGAAATAGTATTGTTCGCCATACTAACCAACGAAAAAGGAGGTAACCAGAATATATCCTAGTTCCGTGCACAAGGAGTACGAGAGATTTCACCCATGTCACAAAATGCTGAGACGGTAAATCCACATAAGCTGATAGAATTAGAAGTACAAAAAAAACAAACCCCAACCAACCCCGTTTCCCAACCTACTTCGTAATCACAAAGACGAAGCATTGGATCACCTAACAGCCCTAGTCAATGAGTTAAAAACAAGCAGTTAACTATAAAGCTAAGTAAAACCTTCAACTAAAACCAGTCAGGAGTTCCCCTAGGATCCGCCACAGCGGGAGAGTACAATCCAGTGCATCATGCAGGATATCCAGTGTCAGAACCTACAACTGTAGATAATAGATGCTGTGGGATTCAGTAAGGAAAGACTACCTTATACACCCAGCAGAAAAGGGGGAGAGGAGAAAGGAGGAAAAAGGCAAAAGAGAAGAAGAAAAAGGAAATAAAAAAGGGGGTGGGGGAGGGAGGGAGGTGAGATGGGGGAGTAAACAAGAAGAGAAAGTGCAGAGAAAATGGAGAAGAAACCTCCGCTTGGCTTCTTAATAAGCCACATAATAAAGACAATGGATCACGCAATTATACAATTGTCCGCCTGAAAGGTCATTCAGCCACATGGTTTGGCGATCTTCTCCCTGCTATAGGACGGGTTTCCAACCAGTCAATGGTTTCTTGGGCGTTACTAAAGAAGAAAGTCTTGTTTTCGGCAATAACCTTCAATCTGGCCGGATACAACATTGCATATTTGTAGTTGTGCTCCCGTAACTTTGCTTAGCAGTAAGGAACAGAGCTCTCTTCTTCTGGACCTCCATCGAGAAGTCCGGATACACCAGAACCTTGGAGTTGTCAATGGATATAGGTCCCTGCTCTCTGGAGAGCCAATGGACAGCGTCTATGTCCCTATAATTTAGAAGCTTGGCTATAAATGTACACGGTGGCGCTCCAGGTGGAGGAGGTTTTGGCAGAATCCGATGTGCCCTTTCAACTGCGAACATAACTGAGATCTTGTCTCTGCCATAAGAGGAAACTAGGATATTTTCCAAAAAGGATTCAGGAGCGGACCCCTCCACACCCTCTGGGAGACCAATGAAGCATAGCTTACATCTCCTCAGTCTGTTCACCTGGTCATCCAACTCGTCGGGACAAGGGAATGGTTTGGTCCTCAAGGGTGCTGACTCTGTTTTCCACCTCCGTTACCCGCTCTTGTGTTTTCTGAGCATCATGCTGCAGCAGGGAGATATCTACCTTTATTTCTTCTATGCGGGAGGTAAGGGTAGCTTGGCACGAGTGTATAGCGGCCAGAACTTTCAAGGTCTCTGGACTCAGAGGTTCCTCATCCGAGTCCTCTTGATCATGTTCGGCCTGCATGTCAGGTATGGGGTCAACGCCTGCCTGTGAGGGTTCATTCACACGGCGAAATTTATCCAGTTTCTCCATAGTCTTGAATGCTGGTTTCGTAGGGGCCATGAGAGAAGGCTATACTGAGGCAACAACACAGTCGCCACCCACCAGTCAGAGAACAAGCAATAGAATGCTGGGGTGTAAATTGCACAATGGGACCTCCTAACTTAACAGAGGAGCTCCTCTTCACATTTCACTCACACAAGTAAGGTTGACCTGTATGGATGCAAGACGACAGGTGACCTGTAACGTATTGGCGCTGCAGACGCCAATGGAGGTATGAGATGGCAGTTTGTCAAAGGGCACACACTAACACCATGGATTTCTTCGAGAAGAACAGTGCACCAAAGACTGTATATATGTTGGAGCAGTCGATACTATGCTGTCAACGTGGTAGCGGACCAATAAATTATAGATCGCACCAGGACCAGTGTGCAACAATCATGAATTGCAGGACATATTAGAGTCCTGTTGGTGTAATGATAGGAAAGTTCAACCACTCACTTACCAGGATGGACACAGGAGGGCGACATACACCAAGAAGAGACGTTCATGCTCCTGTGGTTGATGAGATTGTGGTGTTTGAAAGCAGTGTAGCACAGAGAGGGGCTAATAGATTCAGTTTAGAGAAAACTCTGCAGTCCCAGTAGGGGACAAATATATAGTATAGCTAGCTTGCTGGTATTGAGGCAGCCTACTGAGAGTCTCTGAGTCCAAGTGTTGCCCCCCTTGGTGAGGTCGAAAAGATGGCGGTGCCTCATGTTCCATGCAAGTTGAGGGAGGGCCGGGATGTGTTACTCACGGTTCTGTGATCTCCCTAGAATGCACAGGGCTCCCGCTATGCCGTACAGGAGTCTTCTTCCTCTCTCCTCTACTCCTCCATGCGGCAACTCCACCACGCGATGACTGGCGCGCTGAAAAGCACAGTGCCGCAGCAGAGCAGAGGCACAGCCATGCTATAGGGGGGCCACGGGAACAAGCAGGGAGTGGAGCTGCTGATGGAATCAGAGGCAGGTCCGGTGCCCGTCGCCGGTCTCTTACGGTCTCCGTGGTGAACACCGCCAGCCACAGTGCAGGAGGTTCTGCCTGCAGGGAGGACAGGCCGCGCTGCTTCCCTGCTGCAAGATGACGGACCCACTCACAAGGGCTGAGCGAGGGGCCATTCGCGCCACTACCACCACTCCTACTTTCGGGTCTTCCGCGCTGCTCCGGTCACCCCCAATATGAGGACGATCTCCTCCCGTCTTCCCCAGCTAAGTTTCAGGCAGGATGATGCAGGATTGTGCTAGTAAAACCGTTGGACGGCAGGAGCTCTCACACCACCTTGGAGTTTCTCCTTTAAATAGGCTGCCATGGCCTGTGTCTTGGGCACAGACAAACAGTAGTCCCAGAAGAGTCTCAGCCTGTTTCTCGCAGAAGACCTTTGCGCAATCATGATATAGTGAAGGCAGCCCCAGCAAGGGAGTGGACGACGTCAGTGGAGAAGTGGTACTCACAGGGTGCAGACAGCAAGACACCGTGAATGAAAGTCTTGTCCCTAATGTGTGACTTCGCCTGTTTGCCAGTTGAGCACTGGAGTGTGACACTGTAGCCATGGACGACCCAGAAGGATAGCAGAGGACCAGCAGGGTAACACATACTATTAATTTTTTTCTTGCAATGCCCCCAATTTGAAACGCAGAGGTTCAGTGCAACACTGTATGGAGTCATTCAGGCATTCACCGTTAATGGTGAAGAGATGACCAGAGGCTTGACAAGCCGTATCACCAGAGATGCGTCAACGAAATTCCCAGCTGATCCTGAATCCACAAAGGCAGAGGCTTGGAACCAGACACCAGAAGGGGTGCAGAGCTGGACCAACATGGTCAGACATGGAGAGGTTATATTCACACCTAGGGACGCCACTCCCACGTAACCTAGGTGCGTGCGTTTCCCAGATGTTGTGGACAATTCCTGCAGTAGTGCTCTGGACTGGCACAATAGAGGCACAAATTCTCTTCACGTCAATGGGACTATTTTTGCTGAGTCAGGTGAGCTCTGTCCACTTGCATGGAAATACCAGACCAAGATGGGGTAGGCGGCGTGACATAAATACGAGTGGCCAAGTAGATTCACTCAGAAAAGACGGAAGGTCTCGACCAGACAGCATTTCTTTGATTCTGCTGGAGAGACCCTTCTTGAACGTGGCAGTTAGGGCTGCATCATTTGAGGACAATTCTGAGGCCAGAGTGCGGCTTTGGATGGTGTACTTCTCAAAAGTGAGTACCCTTGACACAGATTCAGCAGAGCGGTTTCTGCAGAAGATACCCATGCATGTTCCTGAAAGACACCACTGTAACGATCAGCAGTCTGTGATCACCACAAGCGTAGATGGTGTAGAAGCAGACCACGCCAGGGAGTGGAGTCTAAAGAGCCCCTGGTCTTCACCGGAGGGCACTGGATGGACTTCAGTCGCTACTCTTGACGTGGCTACTCGCGGTGACAGCCGAAGTTTAGGACAGAGGGACACCGACAGGGGCGTAGCTACCGGAGTAGCAGATGTACAGCTGCCCCGGGGCCCTAGGTGGCCCAGGCCCCGGGGCAGCTGCTACATCATCCTCTACCCCGGTAATGCCGCTCCTGTACCCGCCGGCAGTGAACATAACAGTTCACTGAGGGGCCCAGCGCATCCTGCTTCTTAATGCCCAGGCCCTTCTGCGCAAGCGTTCAAAGGCAGCACTGCCCGGTGGTAGCAGAGTGGAGTGCCACCGCGCTCTGCTCTGCTACTCTTCCTGATAGGCCTAAGGCCTTAGGCCTTTAGCCTAACAGGTGCCGGCCCACAGTGCTGACGTGGCAGCGTGATGACGTCACATCATCGCGACGCCCGCACTGAGCACAAAGGCTGGAGCGTGGCAATCGAGGGAGTGTGGAGTGAGGTAAGTAAGCTATTTATTATTTTACCTGCCCTGCCTGCCTACATAGCCTACCCCTAAGCCTGCCTTTATAGCCTCCCTCTAAACCTGCCTATATAGTCCCTCCTTAAGCCTGCCTATATAGTCCCCCCTTAAGCCTGCCTACATAGTCTCCCCATAAGCCTGCCTCCATAGCCTCCTCCCAAGTCTACCTATATAGCCTCCCCATAAACCTGCCTCCATAGCCTCCCCCTAAGCTTGCCTCCATAGCCTCCCCCTAAGCCTGCCTCCAATGCCCCCCAAAGCCTGCCTATATAGCCTCCCCCAAGCCTGCCTGCATAGTCCCTCCCTAAGCCTGCCTACATAGCCTCCCCCTAAGCCTGCCTCCATAGCCTCCCCCTAAGCCTGCCTCCATAGCCCCCCCTAAGCCTGCCTCCATAGCCTCCCCCTAAGCCTACCTAACTAGCCCCCAAAGCCTGCCTACATAGCCCTCCAAAGCCTGCTTTCATAGCCTCCCCAAAGTTTGCTATGGGGCCCAGGCTTCTCTAGTTATGCTCCTGGACACTGGGTACTGGCAGAGGTGACGGATCACAGCAGGTGTAGCCATAGGCAGATGACAGAGACCCAGGCAGGTAAAAAACTGGTACAACGGCAGATAACAGCAGGGATATAAAGCACTGGAAAAACACAGGGTTAACAAAGGTAGGGATCAAGATCATAGAAGTATAATCCCGAACTGACCCTGAGGCATCGGCAGGAAGTTCCTTATAACACAGGAGGTAACAGGTAATTGGACAGCTAAGGACACTATCATTTAAATCTAGGGGGCATGTTTGCACGCATAGGACGCCAGGAAGCAAGAGCGATGATAGGTTCGCTACAGCATGGACAGGAACCTGCATGGGCGAGTTTAATCCAGTGGCAGCATACTGACACAGGTACAGGGGACACAGCAGCAGCAGCAGTGCCGGAAACATGGCAGGCATGGGTATGTCCAGGGCACAAAATAGGGGCCACAACATGAACCGTGACAACCCCTGTCCCAGAGGGGAGTGGCCCATGGCACTGCTTTTCCAGTGAAGAGGCTGACCACGAAAGCCACCGTGGACCATTCAGTAGGGAACCCACAAGTTCCACATGCATAGTGCACTTTGAGATTAACCCCCTGCAGGCTTTGGGGTCCCCATCAAATTTTGAGGGCATGGAGAGTTGAAGTTTGGGACCTCTGGACGCCACCGCAATCGTGGATGGAGAAGCAGTGGGAGGAAATGGTGGTCACTGGAGTGCAAGGAACTGATTGCAGGGGTACTGCAGCGGGATCCATGGTCAGATCTAACTGTAATGGCGGGCTTATTGTAACGGTAGGCCTGCGGTGTGGATCCTTGGACCACCACAAGCGGTGGTATAAGCCACATCAAGGAATGGAGTTTAAGTAGGTCCCGGTATTCACCAGAGCCCACCGTAAGGCAAATTGGGCTTGCAGCTGCGGGAGAATACCAGGTCAGTACTCCTGACACAACTTCCTTGCGGTGGCAGCTGGGTACAGCGCGGTACTGAATTAGTACCGTAGTCGGGGACAGGCCAAGAGGTTAGGGCAGGCAGCAGATAAGTGTGGTCAGAATACGGAGGTAAGGGGACTGGCACACGCTATGGACAGGACACTCTAAGGAACGCTTTCTCTAAGGGCATGAGCATGATAGATCTGGCAAGGAAGCACGGGACCTGGCCAGGAGATATAGGGTCTTTGCCCAGCAATTAGCCAATTACTGGTGCGTCTGCCCTTTAAAACTCACTCGCCTAGGTGGTGGGAGACACACTCACCGGCCGAAAGAGGAGAGCAGAGGAGCAGGAACGTGGATAAGCGAGTCCCTGTGTGCAGTACAAGCATGCCCGACATGCAGACCGCGGCGCCACTCGTCCCCGGTAGTATATGGGGAGAGAGGTCATGAGTGCGCCAGCAGCCCAGGCTGCTCATAACAGACTGGATGACCCCAATTCGACCAATTGATGCCACAGGACCCTTTCACAGCCTTTCTGACATTTAAGTACCTATGAATTCATGTTTCTGCTATACCACTGCTATTTGAAAATTTAAATCTTGACCCCGTTTTGCTGCACGTAATTGGAAGAATACATTTTTTTTTAAATTGTTTGGATGCCAGGTGCATGGATCACATCTATATCGGATAGGAAACCTTGCAAAAGGCAAAAAAAATTAGGGGGATCTAATCCATTTTTGTATTATCTAGCGGCACAGTTACAGCACATTAGACATTGGGAGGAAAGTGTTCCGCAGGATCAAAGTACTAAATTATTTCGCTATAATTTCTCAACTGAATTGCTCTATAACAATATAGAATATCCATGGCTCTCGGAGTTGTTCATGCTGCAGAGCTTCCAAGCTCGGAAGGATAATGGGATAAGTCATGTTTCTCAAATTATAGATGGAGCTGGTAGGTTGAAATCTTTAGCCAATTACAAACTAAGTTTGCCCTGTCAAATTTGCAGTTTTATAAATATTTATAGCTACATAGTACTTTTACTAAAGAAATTAGCCACACCACATTGAAGATTACCAGCTTTATTATCATGGAATTGATTCAGAGTAGGTCACAATCTAAATTTATATGAATTCAAGGCGATATTGGTCCCATTTAGAGTAGAGTGTGGGAGAAAATTTTGCCGATGTTGCCACGACATTCCTTGAGTGAACAACATCGCATATACAGTATATACTAGTGACGTATATACATAGTGTATATCGAACCCTACAGTTCCTATAAAAAACAGGCATGAAGGACACTCCAATATGTAATAGATGTAATATCCATCAAAACGGCCTGCTACATATACTATAGCACTGAAATTAGAGATATACTAGAAGGTGATACTTTAATGCATGAATAAAGTATGTTCTATTTCTAGGACATGTTGAAGACCTGATGCTAAAGAAAGAAGGAAAGGTTGCATACGCTAGGTTTCCATTCATGGCTCGAAAAGTAATAGCCACAAAATGGTTAGATGTGGATCCTCCTACGTTTGTCAAATTTGTGAACAAAGTAAATTGGCTGATCTCATTTGTTTGTTTGTTCCTGTCAGTTCCTTGTTCATTTGTCCTGGTTAGTTGTGTATTCCTGTCTACAACAGGGTCTTCCAGGGCGAGGCACGTGTGTGGGGTCACCCTTTTCGGGGTGGTTACTCTGTTTTATGAAAGGAAAGGTCAGGGAAAGATAGATCCCTGACAGAATCACAAGCCCATATTTTTTCTCCAGAATTTGAGGCAGCCTTCAAGTCATGGAACAAATCAAGAATCTGGTGGACCAGATGCACGCTCCAGTGCAGTTGGTACAAGATCTTGCTCAGAGGGTTCAACTGAAGGAAACAACGTCTGACCAGAATGCCGACACTGTATACCCACCTACTGATCCAAAGTTAAACCTGCCTGATCGCTTTTCTGGCAGCTGTAGCACCTTTGTAACATTCAAGGAAAGCTACAAGCTTTATTTGTTACTGAGGACCAATGACATAAAAATGTTCTGCCTTCCCAAAATGAAAATGATTAAAACATCAACTCAACCAACAAAAAACAAGTCCATATTGTCAAGGAAAGACGGATCAGTAGGTACTAACACGTTGTCAGGGCATGGAGCAGAGACCAGGAAACAGGCCAGTGTCATGGAAAGATGGGTCAGTTAGGACTGACACCATAGAACGCCAGGTATTGTGGATCCTTTGGGCCACCGCGAGTGTAGATGGTAGGCTTCTTGTGCAGGACAAGGAGACCGGGAATAGGAAGAGGTGACAAGTCCTAGTGGGCAAAGCCATAGACAGGTAACAGAGTCCCAGGCAGGTAACGGACTGGTACAACATCAGGATAACGGCAGGAAATAGACTGGTACAACAGCAGGAATAGAAGGAGTAGAAACAGGTAACACAGGTGTTAACACAAGAACAGGAACAACAGAAACCAGCAGCAGCGGTCAGGAGTAGAGATGAGCGAGCAGTAAAAAGTTCTAGTTCTATTAGAACCTTGAACTTAAGTGTGTTCGGTTCGAAGTTGTATTCGAACTAGAACCCCATTAAAGTCAATGGAAGAAGATGTCCTGGCTAATTTTTATACCTATAAAGGTGAGAAGAAGCTGTAATTGCAATCCATAACAGTAAACTGGATACGTGGAACAACTTAGTGAAGAAAATTTGGCTCTAAGAGCGAGAGAAAAAAATTAGGCTGAAATACTTCATTCCGTTCAATGGCTAACTGAAAAGATGAGGATAGCTTGCAAGCAGGGGCATACCATAAAAGGTGCAGCGGTAGCAACTGCTATGGGGCCCTGCATCCTGAGGGGGCCCAAAAGCCCCTTTGCCACATAAGAGATTACTGAGCCCCCAAAACTGCAAAAACTTTTGGGCACCGAGTATGATTTAGCAAACCCAAGCACTCTGTATAATATACTGTATATCCATGTATACGAGAGTTAGTCGTTATGTGAGCCTGCAAATGTCGCCAATAACAGTTCTGGGGTGGGAAGATGCAGCCAGCAATACCAAACTCCCTTTAAATATTGATGTCTATGGAGAGAAAAATGCTATTTTAAACTAAAGGGAGTCTACACAGTACAGAGAGTGAGCTGAAATTGGCGTTCACAAGCCAAACAGTGAATATATTAACATGGTCATTGATTTTAGCGCAATGAGGCCTAACCTCAGCGATTTTGACACTTCTCTGAGCTCTGAACTGAATAGATGGCCACAAAAAGTGCAGAAAGGTGACTGGATGGCCGCCAAAAGTGCAGAAAGCCGCTGAAAATGAAACTGAAAATGGTGTGTTGAACTAGAACTAGAAATTTACTAGAGTTCTAAAAATTCAAGAAGTTCTACTAGAACTTAACTTTTCTAGAACAGTTCAATCAACACTAGTCAGGAACTCAGATGGACATTAAGCGACACATGTATAAAAACTGTCTAGGTCTTTATTGCCCATAGCAACCAATCAGAGAGTCCTTTTCATTTCATATATAGTTACATAGTTAGTACGGTTGAAAAAAGACACGTGTCCATCAAGTTCAACCAAGGGTGGGGAAAATGTGGATGAAGGGAGAGAGACAAGGATATTAAGCACAGCCTCACCACTGGTTAGTGCCCTGGAACCCACAAAGCAAGAACCAATCTGCCTCAGTGGAGACCCTATCTCTGACCCCAGAGCCTCCACCAGCCAGGATCCAGAATTTTACATATCTACGTAGCATTAATATTCTTAGTTCCAGGTAGGTATCTAAGCCTTTCTTGAAACTTTTTACAGTTCCCGCTTTTGACCCCGGGAAACTCAGGCAGGCTATTCTACAGATTCACAGTTTTACAGTGAAGAACTCCTCTGGAGATTGAATCCTTTTTTCTCTAGTCGAAGGGAATGTCCCCTTGTCTTTTGAGGGTGGCTTCACTTGAAATAATTTTTTCCCCATACTTTTTGTAGGGACCATTTATATATTTATATAAATTAATCATTAGAAAAATACTGAGGGAGAGACAGTAGAGGGCGATGAGAAAAAAACAAACCTATTAAACACTTTTTTTTCTCCACTGTATTTACCGAGGAGGATGACCTTCCTGTTGAACAATGAGGGATGAGGTAAACTCCAACTTAAAAGTTTCTTGTCTAACTCAGGAAGAAGTGCAGCTCCGTCTTAAGGGAGTTAAGTGATGTCATAGATAGGCCCCTATTCTTAATATTTTTGGACTGTCTAATAACGGGGTATGTCCCAAGGGATTGGCGCATAGCAAATGTGGTGCCAATATTCAAAAAGGGGTCAAAAAGTGATCCCGGAAACTATAGGCCGGTTTAAATTTAACCTTGTTGTTGGTCAAATGTTTGAAGGTTTTTCAGAGATGCTACCCGGGTATCTCACTGAAAGTTAAAGGGATAAAGCCGTTCCCGATGGGTTTATGAAGGATCGGTCGTAGACAATCTATCAGCTTCTATGAGGGGGTCA
>JAODAL010022113.1:0-65478 GCA_025379985.1 Phyllomedusa bahiana | reverse complement strand
TTTTTTTTGGATGCCTGCAGCTGGGCTTCCCCCAGCTCTACCAGATGCTGGTAGATATAATCACCCGGGAAAGCTGGGTGACATCCCAAAAACAGGCATCCAAAAGAGCTATGTGCTGTGTGGGAGTGGTGCCATCTGCTTTCATAGACCCTGTTTTGGGGGATTCACCCGCTTTCCCGGGGCACTGAATGGTTTATTTCACCCGGGAAAAGTGGGAAATACCCTCTGTGGGGTATTGTATTTTTGTTACGGGGCCCCCTTTTAAACTGTGGCCCGTGTTCATCGTTTCTTTTATAAGATGGTTGACGAGAATGGGTGTCGGGGAATATTTATTTAAATGAATTGTTTCTTCTGTTTTTTGGGGTTTTTTTCATTTTCTTCCAGTGATTTAATAGGGATGTGAAGACCCCTTTCCCCATTTGCACCGGGGTTGGAGAGCCAGGGGTTTTTTTGGCCCCACAAGGGACACAAACCCCCGTGTATATTACCGCAGTACACCAGCACCGGGGTACGGGGAAAGAGCGGGTAACGTCGAAGCGGACCTTGATGTTGACCCTTTTCTGGGGGGGCTGCGGGGGGAAACTTTTGAAGGGGAAAGGGACCCCGTATCAATGGGCCTTCCATTTGTAGTTCCCCCCCCTGGGGCTTTGGTTTTACTTGGCTGGTTATAGAAAAAGGGGGGGTTTTATGCTTTTTTTTTTTTTTTCAATAATTTGTTTTTTTGATTTTTAAAAAAGGGTATAAAAGCAAGGTCTCGTGCGGATGATATTATTTTGATGTGCGCCAAAGGGAAATTGGCCTTTCCCACCACAACTCCGCCCGGGGCCGCCCCCGAAATGACTGTCGCATTAGAGAGCCAGCTTCTGACGGTTGCCTGGCTCTTCCCAGTGCCTCTGGTACGTTGGGTACCTGGGTAATATTGACACGAGGTTAGTGACAGTCTTGTAGTAAAAAAAATGTAAAATTCTTTTTGCCCAAAAAAATTTATTTTTTTTGCCCAAAAATTTTTTTTGGTCCAAGGAAAGAAGGAGAAAAAGCACCAAAACCTGCTCGGGCAATTTCTTCTGAGAAAGGTCAATACCCATATGTGGTCAATAAAGAAAATGTGGGACATGTAGTGGGTCTCAGAAGGGATGAAGCGCTATTTGGCTTTGGAAATGCAGAATAAACTGGAATGATTAGAGGCCTCTATGATGCATTAGAAGAGCCCCCAAGTTCCAGAACAGAGGCAATCCCCCCAAAGTGATTCTATTTTGGAAACCACCCCCATCAGTGAATTTATCTGTAGCGGCGACCCCCGCTTCTCGGCCCGCGGGCGCTGGGCGCAACCCGTGGTCCCCTCCGGGCGCCTGCCGGGGTCGGGTGCTGCGGTGGGGCCGCTGGGACGAGCCGGGGGTCTGCCCCGCTGGTAACGTACCCGGCCGCGTTCCCTGTCCGCCCGCGTCCTCCTGCCGGCCAGGCTGCGGTGTGCCGTTCCCTAGCGCAGCAGGCGCCTCGTTCTCGTAAATTTAAAGTAAAAAAAAAATAAGGACAGTGTCCCATTTATTGGTTGTTGCCTGACGCCTCCCTATATTATGTGTCGCTCTGCAGTCATTACTCGCTGGGATCTATGTGCCACCGAGCCTTAGGAAAAGCGTTCCTGAATATATTGTCGCCCCTTACCGTGTACCAGGCCCCTTTGCTACGTTTATGATCTTCCGAACCTCTGCCGCCTGCCATGACCTTCCTGCGCTGTCCCGACCACGAACCTTTGCAGCCTGCCCTGACATTCTGACCTGCCCCACGGACTCCGTTCTCGGACTAGGACTCTGTTACCTCGCTGCACCTCGGCCGCCACCGCAAGCAAGTCTCGTCAGGGGGGGGGACGACCTGGTTAGCCTCACGCCGCAGCAAGTCCATCCCGCTTTGCGGCGGGTTGTGTGAAAAAAGGGGGCTACTTAGATTCCGTTCCTGGCGTGGCTTTAGCTCTCATCGCTTGCGGTGTCAAGTGGGATCCACTACTCAGCGTTTTCAGTAGGATCCAGCCATGGGATCCCGCTCAGGTTGCCTCTGCCAAGCCCGTGGATCCGCGAACCATTGTCGCCCGGACAGTCGCAGCAGATCTGCGCAGCATGCTCACAACTGGACAGCTAGTCCGCCTTGATGCGCCAATCCTGGCGTCCCAGGCAACCGCAGCAACTGCCTCTTCGCGGTTAGATGGCTATTCTACACGGTTTATCCCGCGGGCTGGCCGTGGGCTCCGAAGCTCCGCATCACCTCTAACGTCCAAGTTTGACGGGACTCGAAGCTCTGTAGAGGGTTCATCACGCAGTTGCTCCATGCACGTGGAGTGCATGGCCGGCCAGTTTCCTCTGAGAGGTCAAAGGTGGCGTTAGTGGTGAGCCTGCTGTCCGGGGGAAGGCCCTGGCTGGGCGACACTCTTTGGGAACGGAGTGACCTGTGATCAGCAGACTTACTGGGCCTGCCTCCCTGAAATTCCGCAGCGTTTTTGAGGAGACTGCCGAGCATCTTACGCGGAGACGGCGCTATCAATCTACGCCAAGGGGACTCCTCGTAGGGGAATATGCAGGTTCAGGTTCCGACCTTAGGCCTCCAGAGCTCTCTGGAAATGACGCGGCTCTCTGTGACCACGTGTAAGAGGCTCTCGAGCAGAGTAAAGGACGTCCTAGCAGCCAGAGATCTCCCTTCGTGTTGAGTGAGGGGGGTATCATCTTGCCACTCGCATTGATGTGCGTTTTTCGGACGACAGCATGACAGCTCCGTCCAGGAGCGGGACTGTGGGCTAAACCCCGCGCTCCCACGTCTGGCTCCTGGAGTTCCAGTGTTCTACGCAACCTCCTACGCCGTTTTGGCACTGATGTGCCCATGCTACTGGGACAGGGCACACCTGTCGGAGTCGAACGTACCGTCGCAGCGGTGGAGAATCTTTGCCTTCTACTGCGCCAGCCCGGAACACATTTCCGCAGGGAGTAGTCCGCTGGTCCTCAAGCGGTCGGAAACGCCCGCACCTAGGGGCTGTTGGAGAGGCGGTCCTAGGTGCTCATGCCCTCCTTCCACGACTGATGTTGCTGTGGACTGCGGTAACGACGGATGCTGGCCTGTTCTTAGGGTCTCGGCCTTCTTGGACTCGGCTCGCCGGGACCTGTATTCACGCCTTCCCTGGTATCTGTTACCGTTTGACGGGACCCGTCTTGAAAGCCGTTTGCTTTGGATTCATCTCCTTGTCAGTGTGGGAACTCTCAGCGACTCATCCAGTTCCTCACCAGGACCGTGACGCTCCGGGTTGGGGTCCTACCACGGGAAAGGTATTGCCTTCCACGTCCTGCCCCGCGCTTCTTCGGCATCTGTTGAGGGCTGCCCTGGCTGCAACGCCACGCCCCTACAATTGACTGGAAGAGGGCGAAGTCCTACGTTGGGGAGCGGAATGCTCTGGACCTCTGTTTTGGTGGCACCACGCCACGGTGTCCACCTCTCCTCCCCAGTAGTCTGTCAAGTTTCTACAGGGGTCTCCAGCGGAGTAACCAGGATCTTGGAGGATGTATTTTCGGAGAAGCAGGTGAGAAGTTACGCTCCATCGGTGTATGACTGTCCTATAGATCTCTCCCCGGTACCAGTCCCCACGGGTAGGGTCTATCCTCTCTCTGTGCCCGAGACCCAGGCTATGTGGCTCATATTACAGGAGAAACTTGGCCGGAAGGATTTTATACGCAAGTCCTCCTCACAGCCGCCGGGTGCCGCTTCTTTTTCGTTTCAGAAAACGCGGTTCTCTTCGTACGGTTGACTTCCGATCTCTAGAGGACTAAACAAGATCACGGTTTGAAGTATCGCTTTTTTTTTTATTTTTTAGTACCTCTACCCCTGATTTCCGAGCTCTTCGACGCCTCCGTGGAGCAAGATCTTCACCAAATTAGATCTGCGAGAGCCTATAACCTCATAGGATTCGGAGAGGGTTGATGAATGGAAGACGGCATTCAACACACGGACGGGCATTTTGAATATCGGCGTGATGCCACTTCGGGTCACATTTGCAATGCCACCAGCTTGTATTCCAGGTCGAGTTCGTTCAATGACGTATTTCGGGACTTGCTGAACACCAGCGTCATTGTGTACCTGGATGACAATTTTGATTTTTTCGCCGACATACAGACCCTTCGGAGAAAAGATACCGCCAGGTTTCCTGCGTCGTTTGCGGGACATCCAAACTGTACGCTAAGCTGGAGAAAGTGCCGCTTTCCAACCAGGCCAGCCTTCCCTTCATGGGTTACTTAGTCTCCGATCAAGGCCTTCGGATGACCATAGCGAATCTCTCTGCTATCCAGCCAGTGGCCGCGACCTGAAGGTCTCCGGGCGATTCAACGGTTCCTAGGATTCGCCCAATATTACTACCGGCAATTCATTCCCCCACTTTTTCTACGTTGGTGGCTCCCATCGTGGCTCTCACAGGCAAGAAACGCCAACCCTAAATGTTGGTACTCCGTCTTTTTTTTTTTTTTTTTTGCCGAAGGGCGTTCTCCCGTCTGAAGGCTGCGTTTCACTCTGCACATATCTTGGTCGCCCTGGATCCACAGAGAGACCCTTCCACCTTGAGTTGATGCTCTTCCGTGTGGAGCAGGGCTGTCCGGACCAGATAAGGGCCCCTAAATGCAAGACCGTCACATGCGGAGTTTTTTTCTAAAACTTCTCTTCGCAGCAGAACGAAATTATGCCTATGGAGATAGGGAAAATGTTGGCCATAAAATTGGCTTGGAGGTAGTGGCGGCATATGTTGGGGGAGCCCGACATCCGTTGGACGTCTGCACTGATCTTAAAAAATCTCCGTACATGCAGACGGCTCATGGCGCTTAAATCCTCGCCAGGCAACGGTGGATTCTTTTTTCTCTCGTTTTGATTTTAAGATCATTTCCGATCCGGCACGAGAAAAAAAGTCAAGGCGGACGACTCTCCCGTGCCTCTGTCCGTTACTGGGAGGGAAACGGTGTCCCAGCATATTCATAGCACGCTGATCGATGGTCCATGTGCCTCCTGTGGATCTCCGTTAGTGTCCCTCCGGGCAGCAGAAATTATGTGCGTCCCGCAACTCAGGAGGAGTATTCAGGGTTCGGGGGGCATAGTTCTCTTCTGGCCGGCCTCCCCGGGAATACGAAAATCCTTTGCCTCATCTCCCCGACATTATTGGTGGCCGACTCTGTCCCATAGATGTCAGGGTCTTCGTTCTCTCCTGTTTGCCATTAGTGCTCAAAACAAGGTTCCAAGCATTGGCCCACTGGGCCTCTTAGTCCCGCTGACTGTTCCGGAGGTTTCCATGGGACACACATAGGATGGACTTCATCACGGACTTCCGCACTCCTCGTGGGGAAAAACTCGGTCTCTGGGTTGGTCACTGACGTGTGGGAGGTTTTTCGTAGATGTCCACTTTGTGCCGCTGCCTGGTCTCCCTCTGACTTCCCAGTTGCGGGGTCATTTTTTTCTGCACATCTTTCGCATGCATGGACTTTTACAATCTCACCATTGTCTCGATCGAGGCGTCCAATTTGTCTCTAATTTTGGCGTGCTTGTGTTCCCGCTTGCAAATTAAACTGGACTTCTCATCAGCGTACCATCCCAAACCATATTGGGAGGTGGAGAGAGTAAACAGGATCCTTAGGGGAGTATCTACGTGCCTTTGTGTCCGGAGCCAGGGACGACGGTCGAACTGCTTCCTTGGGCGAAATTATATATATCATCGGGACTCCGACTATACTGGCCGTTCCCCTTCTTGTGGTCTTTGGACGTTCACCCACAGCACTCCCCTCCCTTGGCCTCAGCCTCACGAGGATTCCTTGCCTGTGGACAACCAGGTTCAGGATTTAGTGGGGTCATTGGCGTGTGAGACCGTACAAGCGTTACTCAAGGCATCCGCGCGCATGAAGTCACAGCTGACAAGAGGAGAAGACCTACCCCCACATTCCGACCTGGAGATAAGTGTGGATTTCGCCAAACACATACGCCTCAAGGTCCCCAGTTATAAATTGGGTCCGCGGTTCTGGGTCCGTGTTCAGGTTGCTTTGCTTCGACAGTTGAATCCGGATCCTTAAGCTCTGCCTTCACTCATATACATCCGCGATCGCCTAATGACACTTTTCACGTCTCCTCTTAAGCCTCTGGTCTTGATAGCCGATTCTCCCAGGA
Source organism: Phyllomedusa bahiana (assembly GCA_025379985.1). Taxonomy (NCBI): domain Eukaryota; kingdom Metazoa; phylum Chordata; class Amphibia; order Anura; family Hylidae; genus Phyllomedusa; species Phyllomedusa bahiana. The sequence goes on along the minus strand of JAODAL010022113.1, from coordinate 59,310 downwards.
GGGGCGCATGCCCGTCTCGATCCTAGAGTCCCCTGATGTTTTTGAGGTAAAGGACATCTTGGAAATGAAAACCATTCAGGGGTAAGGCGTTTCTTTCTGGTGATTGGAACGGCTTGGCCCCGAGAGAGGTCCTGGGAACCAGCAGTCTAACAATCTGAATCAAGAACCTGCTTCAGTAAGTTACTTCTGCCTAAGAAGAGGGGGGGGAGACCTAAGGGGGGGGGTTTCATGTAGCGGCGACCCCCGCTTCTCGGCACGCAGGGGCATGCGGTGCGCACCCGTGGTCCCCTACCGGGCGCCCTGCGGGGTACGGGTGCTGCGCTGGCGCGGGACGAGCCGGGGGTCTGCCGCTGGCTGGTAACTTACAGGCCCGCGTTCCTGTCCCGCCCGCGTCCTTGCCGGCCAGGGCTGAGGGTGCCGTTCCCTAGCGCGCGCGGAGCGCGGTTTTCTCCGTAAATTTTAAAGGGACTCGTGTCCATTAATTTGGTCTGTTCTGCTACGGCCTCCCTATTTTATGGGTCGCTCTGCAGTAATTCCTCGCTGGATCTATGTTGCCGAGCCATAGGAAAGCGTTCCTGATCATATTGTGCCTTACCGTGTTCAGTCCCTTTGCTTACGTTTCTGTCTCGAACCTCTGCGCATGCCCTGACTTTCCTGCCTGTAACCGACCACGAACCTTTGCACCTGCCCTGAACATTCTGCCTGCCCGACGGACTACGTTTCTCGGGACTACGACTCTGTACCTCGCTGCAACTCGGCCGCCACGCAAGACAAGTTCACGTCGGGGGGACGACTGGTAGCCTCTCGCAGAGCAAGTCCATCCCGCTTTGCGGCGGGGCTCTGGTGAAAAAACCGGGGCTACTTAGATTCCGATTCCCTTGGCTGTTGCTTAGCTTATCAAGGTTCGCTTGCGGTGGTCCAGTGGATCCACTACTCAGCCGTTACATTATCTAGGAGTATAGTGTGCATTTTGATCTCACAGGCTTTTCACAGAAACTTCTGGAATCAGGTTGTGAAAATTAAAAATTAAAATTTTTCCAGGAAATTGCACTATTATTCTCAAATTTTTCATTTTCACAAAAAAGGAGGAGAAAAAACACCCCAAGACCTGTTGCCCAATTTCTTCCGAGTATGGAAATACCCCTTTATATAGTCATAAAATATTTACGGGGCACGTTTGGTGAGTCTGAGAAGGAAGAAGTTTTTTTTTTTTTTTTGCTATTTGGGCTATGGAGAGTTGCAAAATACAGTGGATTGGTTGGAGGCCCTCATGTTGCATTAGTACAGCCCTCCAAGTACAAGAACAGAGGCAATCCCTCAAAAGTGACCCCATTTTGGAAACTACACCCGTCAGTGAATTCATCTAGGGGTATATGTGCATTTTGACCCCAAAGGAGTTTTTTTTGTAGATAATGCATTTAGCGGTATAAGGTGAAAATCACAATTCTCCTGTATTTATTCCAGACCTTTTCACAATAACAGCGACGCGCCTTGTGCAAAAGTGAAAAATTACATTTCTAATTTTTGTTTCATGTCTCTGAAATGGGTGATAACAGGCCGAACTTTCTACAAGCGGTCATGGGTGGGGGTATTCATTGGGGTGTGGGCCACAGTGCATTATCGTGTAATTTGCATAAATCATTGTATTTGTTTAAGCGTGGTCGGGACACAACATGGCGGGTAAAAGGTGTGTACTATACGAAAAATATCAGGCTCCTATACTGCACGGGACCTCGGGTTCATTCACTAGGCACATATGCAGAATAAGGCCCCAAAATGCCATAATCTCTGCAGCGTCCACGGGGTCCACCTGCAAAATGACAACGTGGGGTTTAGGGCATCGAGGTCTGTGCCACCAAGACATCTACCAGATCCTCAGAGAAAAGTATTTTAAAACAAATCTGTTTCAGTGAGGCCTGTAGTGTCGATACCGACTACTGGGGTGGCCACCAAAATGTCAGGGACTTGAGGCTGGTAATTATTGGGGCGGGGAGTGCAGTATGGGTCACCTCTTTTGACATATGGAGGCATCTACGGGAATGAGCCTCATCAGCAGAGGATTCAGACAAAGCAACGCAATAAACTCCTCGTCCAAAGCACTGGTGGAATCACTATCTGAGGCCAGGAAAGCCTGCGCCCCTCCTCCGTCTGAGTAGATCTATGGGAAGATTGGGATGTTTTTATTTTTATGGGGTGTGTAGAATTATGGGGCATGTAAAATATTTGTGCTTCAACACGTGTATGTGTAAAAAACTATAACAGGGGTGTATAACAGGTGCTTAGACATGTGTAAAAAATATTCTTGACAGTGGGGGGTGTTTAGTGCTTAGACATGTATGGGGCAATTACATTTTTTGTTGGACAAAAAAATAAAAAAAAATTAAGTACTGTAAGAAAAAAAATCAGCAAACGAACATTATTAAAAAAAATATGCATCATTGTTGCAAAATTAGCCTAATGCTATAAAATTTGATTTAAAAAAAGTAATATAAAAAGTACTAGTTATTTTACAAAAATAAATAACTGAATAAGCGTCAGCGAAAAATATCACTGCTGAACGTCCGTCAGTAAAAAATACCTGATCACTAACGTTAAAAAAACCTTGAAAAACGAACTAGTTACATTTTATTTATATACTTATAACTAGAAAAACTATTTTTTTTTTACCTATACGGACGTCCTGGATGAATAGGGGACTGTATACCTTTTGTCTTCCTCTAGGTTGACTATTTCATTAAGATCACCTCCTACAATAATCCTGCCTGAGTGGATATGTTGAATTGTAAATACCTCGGATTTGGACATTGATTAGAGTTTCCATCTAGGTCAGAAACACCTAAAAAAATTGCTGATTTTCCAGTGTGTAAAAGGAGACATAAGATTAACCTACCTCTTATTCATTGAAGGTAGTATTGTTCAAAGGAAAATGTTAAGTTCTGTGTAAAAATAGGTAAGGACGCCACCTTTCCATCAGTAGAGGGAGACTCTACCCCTTGACCTACTCTATATTCTAAAAAATCTTCCTCCCGTAGGTGGGTCTCCTGTAAGAGGACAATATCTGGTCGTGAGTATTTTTTAGATGTCTGACGAGGTCTTTCTTTGTATTAGGTGAATGTAATCTTTTGATGTTTCATGAAATTATCTTCATGTAAAACTAGTAGATGGAAGGTAAAGTATCGCTGTAACGATTCGGTGGTGTCAGTATGCATCGATGCGGCATCGATCGCCGGTATATGGTGGATCCTCAGTGATCACCACGGACAAGAAGGTATAGGTGGTGACCCACGGTGACAGCCGAAGTACAGGGCAAGGACAACAGGTGCCAGTACAGGCGACAGGACATAGCAGGTATAGCCAGAGACAGGTAACACAGGTCCCAGACGGGTACTGGCAGGGGCGTAACTACCGGGGTAGTAGACGTAGCAGCTGCCTTGGGTCCCGGGCTCTTAGGGGGCACGGGGGCAGCCGCTACCACATTTGCTACCCCGGTAATGCCGCTCCTGTGCCCGCCGGCAGTGAACATAACAGTTTACTGTGGCGGTCGCGGAGCTCAGGGGCCCTGCGCATCCTGTCTCTGAACGGATGCAGACGCATGACTTCCCGGAGGTAGCAGAACTGAGTGACGCTCCGCTCTGCTACTTCCCCTGCTGGCTCTCTGTGATCAGCCCCACTAAGCCTGCCTATATAAAGCCCCACTAAGCCTGCCTATATACCCCTAAGCCTGCCTATATACCCCTAAGCCTGCCTATATACCCCCTCAGCCTGCCTATATACCCCCAGCCTGACTACATATCCCCCTAGCCTGCCTATATACCCCTCCAGCCTGCCTATATACTCCCAGCCTGCCTATATACCCCTAAACCTGCCTATATACCCCTAATCCTGCCTATATACCCCTAATCCTGTCTATATACCCCCAGCCTGAATATATACCCCTAAGCCTGCCTATATACCCCCCAAGCCGGCCTATATATAGCTCGAAGCCTGCGTATCTATGACCCTAAGACTGCCTATATATAAACCTACGCCTGCCTATATATGCCCCCCTAAGCCTGCCTATGTAGCCCCCCTAAGCCGGTCTTTGTAGTGCCCCCTATGCCTGCCTATGTAGCCCCTATAGCCTCCCTAAAGCTTGCCTATCTATATAGCCCACCTGAAGTCTGCCTATCTACTTATATGGGGCCCCTATAGCTACCTAAACCCTGCCTGCCTATCTATATGGCCCTTATAGCCCACCTAACCCCTGTCTACCTATATGGCTCCCTATAGCTACCTAAACTCTGCATGCCTACCTATATGGCCCCTATAGCCTACCTAAAGGCTGCCTGCCTATTTGGGGCCCCTTATAGCCTATTTACCTACCTGTCTACCTATGTGGGCCCCACCTATAACCTAGCTACCTGGGGCCAACCTACAGCTTACCTGTGGTCCACCTACTGTATACCTACCTACCTGGGGCCTAAATATTGCTTACCTAGTGCCTACCTACCTAACTGAGACCTGCCTAACTACTGCCTACCTACCTGGGGCCTATTTAATGCCTACCTACCTACCTACTTCATGCCCAGTAACCTACCGACCTAGGGCCTACCAACCTATCTCATAGGACTCTACCTGCTTATAAGATTCGGAGGGGTAGAGGCCATAGCTGTAACACAATCTCCAGGGGGGGAATCCTCTGTTCCTCCCTTCTAGGTGACTGGGCCTCTAATCTATGTCCTGTACCCGCTCTCCCTTCAATGGGAAGTTTGTACAGAGTAGGGGGGCAGGGAGTGAAGTAATGGAAAAGTGAGGATTCTAAGATATTTTTGTCAAAATCTGCAGGGACGAGTGGTGGCCGGGACAAGTCGTTATTATGGTCTGGACTGGATGCAGAACACAAGGGAAAGTCAACGACTTGTCAGAGAAACGTCACCTGTGAGTCACAAAATGTAACTGCACTGTAATCACTTATATGTCAGCAGAGCCTGTGTACACTAGTGTCTACCACTATATGGTCACTATACCGTCTGTAGTCACCTGAGTACACTGGTATATACCACTATATGATCCTTGTATGGGGTAATATACAGTCTACAAAGCCTGTGTACACTGGTATCTACCACTATATGGTCACTGTATGGAGATAATATACAGTCTGCAGAGTCTGTATACACTGCTATCTACCACTATATGGTCACTGTATGGGGTAATATACAGTCTACAGAGTCTGTGTACACTGGTGTCTACCACTATATGGTCACTGTATGGAGGTAATATACAGTCTGTAGAGCCTGTGTACACTGGTGTCTACCACTATATGGAGGTAACATACAGTTTGTAGGGCACCTATATACACTGGTATATACCATTATATGGCAGTAATATTGATCTTTATTCAGTAATAGTATAGGGGTATTAGTCACTATGTGGTGGTAATTATAATCCAGTCCATTTGTAGTAGCGTTATTGGTAATGTTTTACTGGGTATAGTAGGATTTATTTTGTAGCAGTATAATGGTGATATGTAAGGTGAGGTAATCATTCCTTGTATTATGTAGTAACTGCATGACTTACGAGGTCCTGGTAAATGTTCGTGGTCGGGGAAGCAGGCAAGGAGGGGGGCATCCAAAAGTTTGCTATGGGGCCCAGGCTTCTCTAGTTACTGTACTGGAATTGGTACAACGGCAAATACCGGCAGGGGTATTGGAAGATTAGATCTTCAGGGAGCGTTTTTTAGCATATAGAGTAGAGCTCCGCCATTTTAATGTCCTCTGCCAGGCTGATTAGCCTTACATTATTCCGACAGGACGAGTTCTCTAAGTTCTCTACATGCTCTTCCAGGTAAATCTATTTGGCAATGGTGAATTTTAACTTATTAGCTAGAGTCCCATTCCCATTTTAAAGGGTATTAACTCTATCTTCTAGCTCCTCCTATCTGGAGGTATGAGAGTGTACCTCATTTTGTAGCTGGTTGAGGGAGTCCTGCAGAATATTCTGTAGTTTCTTATAGATCAGGAGCAATTCTCTAGACAACTTCCACCGCAAGCCTCTTATAGTCAATCTGGATTTGGCTGTCCTCCTGAGCAAGGAGGAACCTGTACTAAATTTAGTTAGATGAAAATACAGGGCAAAAAGGGCCAGTGATTCCACGTCGCAACTTACCCAATAGAAATTACTTTGACATTTTTTGTCAAAAAAATCCTACAAAAGACATTCTTGGTGTCCTGAAGGTATCCTCTTAGGCAATCCATATAGAATTGGTGTGACAAGATTGTCTACAGTCCAGGATATGCAGAGAGACACTTTCCTCTATTAGATGAGAAAGGGAAGATCTTTCCTTAGGGAGAGCACCTGTATAGGTGTGTGGAGATTCGAAATTGCCTTTTTGCACTCCACGAAACATCTGAGTCTGAGTCTTGAGAAAATAAAAGCGATATTAGCCAAGCCAGTATCACTCATCTGTATACAGCCGTTTCGGGGTTTTGCCCCTCATCAGATCCAGTGGGTCAAAAGCAAATTGAGGATTTGTTACATCCAAAAGAGGGAGCTAGAGCTTCTCAGCTCCTTTTCCATAATGCCTTGTGATATGCAGATGCTTTGTGGAGTGCAAAAAGGCAATTTCGAATCTCCACACACCTATACAGGTGCTCTCCCTAAGGAGAGATCTTCCCTTTCTGAGCTACTCATTGAATCCCACTCAGCCAAGCTACCATCACTCTGCTCTGTACTGACGAGGGGCAAAACCCCGAAACGGCTGTATACAGTTGAGTGATGCTGGCTTGGCTAATCATCCCTTCTTGCTTTTCAAAGATCCAGTGGGTCAAAAGCAAATTGAGGATTTGTTACATCCAAAAGAGGGCGCTAGAGCTTCTCCGCTCCTTTTCCATAATGCCTTCTATTAGATGAAAAATCTTTAGATTCATACAACGAGGTCAGATAAGAAGTCAGCTTCTGCAATGCTGAACCATCAGACAACATAGCTATCATGGGTTCATAACAATTGTTCTTGTCCATGACGACTACTGAATCACCGCTATCAACCATTTTTATAGTTGCACTATTAAGATTTTTTTGTTGACATAAAGCTGTTTTTTGAATAAAAGTTAAATTCTGATATTTTTGGGGATCAGTGATATTATTAAGAGCTCTGAGGTCTAGTTCCACCAGTAGCTGAAATCTGTCCATAAAAGGTTTCCTGGACTGCAAAGGATAAACATAGGGGTTTGAAGTAACAAAATGTTGATTGAACCATAGAAGCATCATCTGAGGATCTTGTAGAGTAGATATGGATATTTGACGTTCTCTATATTTGTTGTGGACGCTAAAATTATCCAAAGATTAAGAAATCTTTCGCATCCAACGCATGGAGGAAGTGAGGGCAGATAGTGATCAACTTCTCTATCAGTTTAATAAGATCTGGATGGATTGGATGACTTTTGAAGCGTCTCCTGCATATCAATCACTTTAGTTCTCGGTAGGTCTGGGTCTCTGTCTTTGTCTGTCATCATATTGACTGCTATCCTTACATATCCTTACATATTTGTACTGATTTTAAGCTGGTGGTAGGGTCCTCTTATGGTTTGCGCTCGGCTTGCTTTTGTTTTGTTTTTGTCTGTTTTAGTTAATTAGTACGGTATTTAAATGATTGTATACTATTGCTGTACGGTGACATTTGGCCATGACTCCTTCCATGGGATAAAGTTTTTCTTTTTAGGTTACTATTTTGCAGTTTATCTTCGTGCATCCATGGAGGGATTCTGTGGTGTAGCATGTGTTGCAATGTCTACAAGAACACGGACATTTCCTACATATGGCAATTAAAATATAGCCTTTAGCATAAAGCTTGGTAATTTTTTCTGATTGCTTATTTCTTATTTCTTATCAGGGTTGCACCTTTGACATTCTTACAATTATCTTTATGTTGTTTACAGATTATTTTCCCTACTTTTTGTAGTGTAATGTAATCCTGTTTGTCTGTTTACATATTTTCAATAAAGCATTTTGAAAACGGAAAAAAAAAAAATTATCCAAAGATTTATCACGTCTGGACTCCTCATCCCAAAATTGATGTTTTAAGGCGAGAACTCGTCTAAATTTATTGACTTCTTTCAGAGTAGAAAAAAGGTCAAAGATTTTCTCCAAGGAAAGATGAAGTCCCAGTAAAAGAACTTTGATCTGTGCTGCAGTTAAGTCTATTGAAGACAAATTGGTGACCTCTTTCTGGTGAGAATTAAGTGTTGAGGGTTTTCATCCTCTGTTCTTTATATTTCTTTTCCCCCCTCTGCGCCTTTTGCCCCAAAAATGTTTGATGGTTTGACAGGTTTTACATTTTTTATGATATGAATGGCTGCTTATTGAGGCCGGGACTGGACAGAATCCTCAGATATGTCTGTGCTGTTGTCCGAGCAGTCAGAGTCCAATGACAGTCAAAATTTACTCACTGAAATTTTTCTTTCCATGAGTCCTCAGGCAGCACACAATGGGTTAATCTCCTCCTCTCCCCAGTTCTGACAGAAGAAAAAAACAAGCATCAGGTTCAATCAATTTACAATACCCCACATCCTCTCACTCCATAAAAGCACAGCTGAAACAAGGAATAAGACGTGTATTATGTAGCAGTGAATTTTTTTTTTTTTTTTTATTAAGGGTGAGTTTTACTTGTGCTGCCTTCGGACTCACGTAAAGAAAAATTTCGGTGACTAAATTTTGACTTTCCCTACCGTCCTCAGGCAGCACACAATGGGATATGCACAGCAGTACAAAATAAATAGGGTGGGGTGTATAAAGAAGCAGCTTCCAGCACTGATTTGCCAAAGGCTGTCTCTCCAAAGACAAGAGTGTCTAGTCTGCAGTGCTTGGCAAAGGTGCAAGAAGAAGACCAGGTGGCTGCTCGGCAAATTTGATCCAGAGAAACCATTTTTTTTTTCAGTCAAAGAAGTGCATATGGATCATGTAGAATGAGCCTTGAGCTCTTTTGGTAGTGGAAGATCTTCATTATCATAGCAGCAAGATATGGTATCACGTATCCAGTGACTCAGAGAAGACTCACTCGTCCTTTCTCCTCTGCGAGGGCCTGTAAATTGTAGAAATAAGCTTTTTGACTTTCTAAATGACTTAGACTGGTTCAGATATACTTGTACTACCGTTTGACATCCAAGGGATGAGAGACTTGTTTTTCTGAAAAAAAACTCAGTAAGAAAATCTCCTGAATGATGTTCTACGAGGATATTATCTTGGGAAGAAAACTCAGAACCATCCTAAGGATCAGACAGTCTGGGTGGACCTTAAGATAAGGATCCTGGCAAGAGAGAACCTGTATTTCTCCCACTCTCTTAGCTGTAGTAATAGCTACTAGGAATGATGCTTTCCAGGTTAGATACACATGTGGCACTGTTCCAGGGGTTCAAATGGAGGACCACAGAGACACTTCAGGACCACTGACAGATCCCAGGAAGAAACTGGAACCTTAATTGGAGGTCTCAAATTTCGAATCCCTCTAAAGAATCTTTTGATAAGAGGCTGATTAGAGAAAGTACTGTCTGACAAAAAATTAAAAGCTGAAAATTGAAGTTTTAGAGGGTTAAATTTGAGGCCTTTATTAAAGCCTTGTTGGAGAAATTGTAGAACTGAAGGCACAGAGGGAGCGGAAATAAAATTATGACTGCACCAGGAAGAAAAGATTCTCCAGACCTTGGAATACACCTTACAGGTAGCAGGTCTCAGGGAATTTAATAGTGTTTTGATGACTTCTTCGGAAACACCTTTTGCCATTAAATTTTGCCTGTCAACTTTCAAGCCGTCAAATGTAACCTCTCCGGGTCTGGATGTATTAGACCCTTCTGAAACTTTCTGAATCTTCTGAATCTTCCCTCATGGGTAGCTGCCAGAAATTTCCCCTTCGATAGCTCCAACACGAGCGGAAACCAGGCCCTCCATGGCCAGAATGGAATTAGTGCTATTGCCATAGCCTTCCTGTCCCTGATCTTCTTGAGGACTCTTGGAATCAGCGGGACTGGAGCGAACACATAAATCAGATAGCCCTGCCAATTGAGAGACAATTCGTCCAAGGGAGATCTTGCTTGGAGAGGGAACAAAACCTGTGGACTTTGGCATTTTCTCTGGAGGTCATGACGTCGAGATCTGGAACCACAAATCTGGCTGTGGTTTGGTGAAATATCTCTTAATTCAGACTCCATTCTGAAGGATCCATGCGCTCCTTGCTCAACCAATCTGCTTGGTAATTCTGGAAACCCTTGATGTGTATTGCAGCAACTTCTAGAACATTCTGTTCCGCCCAGTGCATAATCATTTGACATTCCCTCATTAATATCTGACTCCTGGTGCCTCCGTGTTTGTTCACATAGGACCCTGTGGCAGAGTTGTCTGACTGGATAAGGACTCTCTGGCCACACAACAGATGTGTAAAGTGAAGCACGGCCAGGCAGACTGCCTGAAGCTCTCAGACATTGGAAGAAAGTGTTGTTTCCCTTTGGCACACTTCCTCTGAACCCATAGTGACTAAACCTGTGCTCCCCACCCTTGGCTGGAGGCATCTGGGGTTATTATTTGCTGAAGTATTTTTAGAGACCGCCCCTTGTAAAGATGGTAAGGATTCAACCACCAATTGAGATCTTCCTTTGTTCGGGTGGATATGCACATTAGTTTGTTAAGCCCCATTGAAGATTTGTTCCACTGGATAGAATATCCTGTTGAAGATACCTGAAGTGACTCTTGGCCCGAAGAATTGCCTCTATGGTGGATGTTAGGAGACCCAGAATACCCATGGCTCTCCTCACTCGAACTTTGGATTTCGTAATCAACCAAGCGACACTGTTTCTGATGTTGGAAATTCTCTCTTGTGGCAGAACGACTTTCATGGGCAAGGTCTTCGATACAAATCACAGAAAGGCACTCTTGAGTTGGAGACAAATGAGATTTTTTGAAATCCACTAAAAACCCGTGATCAGACAGAATCTCGATAGTAATGTCTATATGCTTCCTCAGAAGACTTGGAGATGGAGCTTGGATAAACCAATCGTCGAGATATGGAATGATAAAGATTCCTCTCATTCTGAGCTCTACTGCTAGGGCGACAATAATCTTGGTGAAAACTCTGGGTGATGAGGACAGGCCGAATGGGAGACAAGTGAATTGAAGATGATAAAATGTTTTTGTTCCCTCTATAGCCACCCCTGAGATATTTCCTGTGAGCGGGAAGAACGGGAACATGTAATAGCATCTTGAGATCTATTGTGGCCATCCAATCGAAAGGACAGATTATACAGACTCCATCTTGAATTTCTTCTTCAGAATTAATCTGTTGAGGAAGATGAGATCAATAACTAGTCTCCATTCTCTGCTCTTTTTGGGTACTGGAAAAACACGAGAATATCCACATAAGCCTCTTTGATGTGAAGGGACATATTCCAGGGCCCTTTGCCCTAGAATTCTTTTAGGGGGCGGGACAAAGCCTGGGTTTGGAACCTGAATTCAGGACAATGGTATCTGGAGGAAACTCTCTTAGATCTAGGGAGTACCATTTTTGAATGGACTCTAGAATCCAGGCATCTGAGGTAGACTTTGCTAGGCTGAGATAAATATGCTGAGACAAGCTCCTACTGGACATACCCTTCTGTTGTCATAACTTTTCCTGTTTATAGGTAGAAGAGAAGTACTTTCTTTTAAAACAGGATGAGGTTGGAACATATCTCCCTTGGCCAGAGCTTTGTTGTCTGCCACTACGAAAATTTGCTCTAAACCTTGGAGAACAAAAGGATCTAAAACGTTTCCTGGGTTTCCAAATGGAGCAAGGAATGGAAAATATCTGGCTAGGTGACCAGCTCCCAAAAAGCTTGAACCAAGCATATCCATATTATAGATAGCTGAAGGTCACTCACCTTATTGCTGAGGAGAGGTTGCTGCCTGGCAAAGTGCTGGCACCAGGATATTCATAGTTTCATAGTTTGTCAGGCCGAAAAAAGACATACATCCATCCAGTTCAGCCCATTTTGCTAAAGTTTTTTCTAAAGTGTTTGATCCAGAGGAAGGCAAAAAACCCCCATGAGGTAGGGGGAGGTGGGGGGCGTTTCTGCGCTGGGGACGGAGCAGTGGAGGAGCCGGAAAGAGGCTCTGGCCCCCCAGTGGCTTGGAGAAGCCAGAACCTGGCAGGAAGCTGGCAAAAAGTGTGGGGTGGTACTTGGCGTTAATCCGTGGCCATTCCGCTTACCAAAGCGGCGATCCAGGAGCCAAGTACCCCCAGGACGGTCCAAGATGGCGGCCGGACGAAGGTGAGGCTCTACATATGGTGGAGGATGCGGGCACGGACTGGACAAGTATTGGCACAACTGAATTGATACAGAATTGGCACATGTGAAAGTGCATGAGACTGCTGCAGCAAAATTTAAAGGGCCAGCAGCCTGTGTTCACGGTGAAGCAAAAGACTGCTGTGCTGCCTGTATATAACATGGGAGAACTTATCAAATACCTTGAGCGGGCAATTGCCCTGCTGAAGGAGGATATGGTGAAACTTCCTCGTAATTCCCAGCAGCATAAGGCCTGTGCCGCGGCCATCCTTTCGCATACAGCGGCTATTCAAGAAACGACGGCTCAACAGTTCCCCAGAGGGTCGGTACAGAGAGCTGGGGCTACAAGGCCAGGGCAGCGTTCCCAGAAGAAAGCCAAGTCGGGTATCCCTCACCAGCAGGAGTTACCTCCGGAACCGACTGAGCACCAGAGGTCCTTGAATACAGCCGTTACCAAGGGCAACCAGCCTCAACGATGGAGAGCAGCTGCTGAGGTCCAGCCAAAGGAGGTGCCAATCAGGACAGTGGAGTTGCTGGTAGGAGGGGTCACACTGTTGGTGGATCTGGACTGTCGCCAAAGGGTTTCCAGGGTGCACCCTGACATCATACCCTTTGTGAAGCCCCGACCAGAACCGGGTAAGGCCGTTGAACTTTTTATTGACACTTATTGCGGGACTGCCAACCATATGTGAGGACCTCCAAGTAGAGTTTATGCTGGGCAGTGACTTTCCCTACTTCTGGCAGCTGTGGGAGACAGCAAGCTGGCCAGGCAAAGCAGGTGGTTGTACCTGTGAGGCGCCCCCTGAAATGGGTGCTGTGCCATGGCTTAAAGAGCCAGAAAAAACACCCAGGAAGTCCCTAAGAAGGTGGAGGGCAGAGAGGTCCTGCCCTGACAGTCTGAAGGTGGACTTGGGGGTGGTAAATGGGAGCCCAGAACTGTTACCAAATGAGAAAAGTCCAGTGAAAATCTTCAGGACTTTATGTTTATGATGCGGCTGAAAGGGGGTCTGTTGGAAAAGTCACTAATGAATAAATGTACTCTAATAAGTACCCAATCATTATCTGAGAAGGGGGAGGGGACCGGGTTCCAGAGTCACTGCATAATGGCCAAGGGGGAAGTAGCTGCTAGAGCAAGGGCAGGGTGTAGCTCAGGTGCGGCCCTGTGTGAACTAGCTCCTGAAACAGCGCCCGCCCCAGCTGTAGAGCAGACAAGCTCAGGTGTGCCCCTAGAGGTCATGATCAACAGTGCTGGGACTCAGGGCCGCTCACCCGAGGGGGGCGCCGCGGCCGCCCGCCCTGCCCGCCTGGAGGAGCGCCCCTGACTCTGCGCGGCTGCCAGTACAGGGGAGGAGGCGGGACGGATCGTTCCCGTCCTGACTCCTCCCCTGTATCAACGTCGCAGGGGGCGCATTGCTTTCACCACGCCCCCTGTGACGCTGCGTCCCCTCGGCGCAGAAGCACTCTGCCCCGAGGAGATCCCTGGAGCTGTGTGCATGTAAGCAGCGGATGACGTCACGCTGCTTACACCGCTCAGCACTCCCTGAGCTGGATGCGCGACCGAGGTCTGGTAAGTAATTTTTGGTTATTTTATAATACTTACAGGGGGGGCATCACTGGCTACAAGGGGGGCATCACTGACTACAATGGGGGTATCACTGGCTACAATGGTGGGGCATCACTGGCTACAATGGGGGCATCACTGGATACAGGGGCATCACTGGCTACAATGTGGGCAAACTGGCTACAGGGGGACATCTACTGGCACCAATGGGGTTATCACATGGCTAAAAAGGGGACATCTACGGCTACAGGCATCTACTGACTACAAGGGGGGCATCACTGGCTACAGGGGGCATCACTGGCTATAAGAGGGGCATCACTGGCTATAAGGGGGCATCACTGGCTACAAGGGGGGCATCTACTGGCTAAAAGGGGGGCATCTAATGGCTACAGGCTATGACTGATGTCCCAGTTATAAAGTTGTCTGCCTCCAGCTCATTGTGTGAATTTGATGTGGAGCAAGATATAGGAGATCCCACCAGAAGCTGAGAGTTCTCCCTTTAAATGGGTATAGGGGATGTGAGGGAAACATCTCCACCCTTTAAATGCAGAGGTCCTGCTGCAGAAAGCGCCAGTGAGAAGTGTGCACAGGAGAAGGGGTCCTCTGTCACTGGTGAGGTGCCAGGTAATGTCATGGCGGCCGACAAATTGTCTACAGAGTTTGTCAACGATGACTCTGATATTATTATAATGCCCGCTGATTGTGAGGAGGCCTGTATGGCAGAAAATGCAGGGTTAGTGGCCCCTGTAGTGAAATGGAAGCTTCCTGAGATGGGCACCACAGTTCAGATACCTGGTGGGGGTTGTGAAGACCAAATGCCTGCCAGTGACCCCTGTAGTCAAGCAAGTGTAGTGCATGAAAGGGAGGAAACAGACGGTGAAGGTGGTCTTTCAGCTGCTGTGAGTCAGGTGTATGGAAGGATGAGCGAGTCCTCAAACATCAGAAACTCACCTGGTAAGGAGGCTGAAGTAATCTGCAGGGCTTCCCTTGATGTTGCAACTGTCTTTAACATTGATGTTATTATTAACCTACAGGTTAAGGGAGTCACAAAGGCACATGGTGCCACAGACGGTCCTAATGCACTGGAGGGTATCATCCCTGAGGTGGGCAGTGAGGTAGACCAGATTTCCTCTGGTAGAAACCAGGTAACAGCCGGTAGCCAAGAGGCAGAGCTGCAGGGTACAGAGAAATTTGAGGCTGTATCTGACCCTAAGAGACAGGAGATGGTCAGTGAGGACCAGAGGCCTGGTGATGAAGAGACATTTGGGACCCATTATGATCTTGCAGACAAAGATGTAGCAGGTTTTGGCTCAGGTGCGCCCCTAGGGGCCAGGATGAATAGTGACCTTGACAGGTGTGCTGTCATTACAGTTTCTGGGGACACTAGGGAGGTTGCTGTGACCAACCAGGGGCCCCTGCCTCATGCTAGACCTAAGATAGGGAAAACTCTGCCCAGTGGGCACCATGCCAACGTAGTCTAAGTGTGTAAGCAGCCTAAATGGTCTGATAGTGCTGGTAATGGGGTTGTCAGTACTAACCCTGTGAATGTCAGCATACGGGCTATGGGTGATGACATCCTTGTTGCAGAACATGCATGGGATGAGCCCACAGCTAGGTATGTGACCAATATCATCTCTGCCCCTGAGGTTGCAGGGAAGATGTTGCCCCAAAATAGGAGCTTTGACCCCGGAGGGAGCCTGGGTAATGTGAGAAAGCCCTACGGGCTTTATCAGAGGGGAGGGATGTGTGGCAAAGTGACTACAGGTAGTTGCCTGTCTCTGCCACTAGGTGGAGACGTCCTGGTAGAGACGTGTCACCAAGAGCCTGGGCTTGGTGGGGGGAGCCAATAGTTATCTGTCAGCAACACTAGGCTGCTGACAGCTGTATATAGCATGGCTGATATCCAGCCATTATGGGTTGGCTTCCCCAGAACAGCTGCAGATGGGTGGGTGACTGTTCCTGCGTCCCAGGTCTCCAGGTTCCATGTCGGAGTTTGGGCCAGACCCGGGATGGCTATAAAAAGCCTGTCTCTTCAAGTGATCGGGGGGGGCGTGGTCTGCTGCTTGCGAGTGGAGCAAGGGAGGAGCCGGAAAGAGGCTCTGGCCCCCCCCAGTGGCTTAGGAGAAGCCAGAACCTGGCAGGAAGCTGGGAAAAAGTGTGGTGTGTGGTACTTGGCATTAGGCCGTGGCCACGGAAGACAGGGACGGTGTATTTTTAGTGATTGGCTAAACGGCCAAGGTTTTATTTTGCAAGTTCTTCTTGTAATCCTTTGTTGGAGTAAAAAGACTGGCTGAGGCCAGTTGGAAGAAAAACCCTTGTCTCAACGCTATTTTGGTGCCATTTCCGCTTCCCAAAAAAGGGGCGATCCAGGAGCCAAGTATCCCCCAGGAGGGGCCAAGAGGCGCCGGACAAAGGGTGGGGCTCACCTTTTTAATTATTACATCTAAAATGTACCAGACCCTTCTCTAGAATCCTGGTCACTACAACTTTGTTATATTATTAATCTAGAAATGCCCCTCCAGACCCTTTTCTCCAGAATCCCGGTCACTATAACTTTTAAATTTTTACACTAGAAAATCCCGGGGACCCTTTTCCAGAACCCGGTCACTATAACTTTTCTTTTTATACATCTAAAATGTATCCAACCCTTTTTCCGATCCCGGTCACATAACTTTTTATTACACTAGAAATGTACCCAAACCCCCTCTCCAGAATCCTGGTCACTAAAACTTGTTATTTTTATTACATCTAGAAAGTATCCAGACCTTCTCCAGGATCCGGGTCACTATCTTGTTTATATTATTACATCTAGAAATGAAACCAGACCCTTCCCCCAGAACCGGGTCACTATAATTTGTTATATTATTACATCAGGAATGTATCCAGACCCTTCCCCGGAATCCCGGCCTAAACATGTTATATTACATCTAAAATGATCCAAACCCCTTTTCTCCAGAATCCCGCACTAAAAATTTTTTTATATTCATCTAAAATTCTCCAGCCCCTTCCGAACCCCGGGTCCTAGAACTTTTTATTTTAATCTAAAAAAGGTATCCCCCCCCTTCTTCAGAATCCGGGTCACTATAACTTGTTATATTTTTTTACATCAGAAATGTATCCAGACCCTTCTCCGGAATCCCGGCCCCTAGAACAGTTATATTACATCTAAAAAATGTATCCAGCCCCTTCTCCAAATCCCGGCACTGAACTTGTTATATTGCATCTAAAATGTCTCCAACCCTTCTCCAGAACCCCGGTCACAGAACTTTTTAATTCATCTAAAAATGACCCAACCCTTTCCAAATCCGGGTCCTAAACTTGTTATATTTTTAAATCTAGAAATGTCTCCAACCCTTCTCCAGAATCCTGGTCACAGAATTTGTTCATTATTAAAAATCTAAAAGTATCCAGACCCTTCTACAGGATCCCGGTCCTATAACTTGTTATATTATTACATCAAAAGTTTCCAACCCTTCTCCAAATCCGGCACTATTACCTGTTATATTATTCCACTAAAAATGTTCCGACCCTTTCTCCAGAACCCCGGTCACTAAAAACTTGTTATATTATTCCATCTAGAAAGATCCAGACCCTTCCCCAGAACCTGGTCACTATAACTTGTTCTATTTTTAAACATCTAAAATGTACCAGACCCCCTCCAAATCCTGGCCCCTATACCTTTTAATTACATCTAGAAAATTACCAAAAACCTTTTCTCCAGAATCCTGGCATTTTAAAACATGTTATATTACATCTAGAAACGTATCCAGCCCTTTTCCCGGGACCCGGCCCACTATATCTTTTAAATTACTTCTAGAAATTTTTTCCCAACCCCTTTCCCAAAACCCGGGTCACTAAATTTTGTTAATTATACACTAGAAATTTTCCAGCCCCTTTCTTCAAAAATCCTATCACTATATCTTGTTCATTATTAATCTAGAAATGTATCCAACCCTTCTCCAGGATCCCGGGCCCACTAAACTTGTTTAACATCAGAAATGTCTCCAGCCCCCTCCCGAATCCTGGTCACTATAACATTTATTTTTACATCTAAAATGTATCCAGACCTTTCCGGACCCGTCCTATAACTTTTTAAATATTACATCTAGAAATGTATCCAGCCCCTTCTCCAAATCCGGGTCACATAACTTGTTCTTTTTTTACATCTAGAAATTCTCCAGCCCCTCTCCAAAACCCCGTCACTATAATTTGTTATATACATCTAAAATGTTCCAACCTTTCTCCAAATCCTGGTCACTATAACATTTATATTACATCTAGAAAGTATCCAACTCTTCTCCGGGATCCCGGTCACATATCTTTTTAATTTTACATCAGAAATGTATCCAACCCTTCCCAGAATCCTAGTCACTAAAACTTTTTTTATTATTACATCTAAAAATTTATCCAGACCCTTCTCCCAGAATCCCAGTCACTATAACTTGTTCTATTTTTAATCTAAAATTACCCATCCAACATGATCCAGACCCTTTCTCCAAAATCCTTTCACTATATCTTCTCTATTTTTACATCTAGAAATGTATCCAGATCCTTCCCAAACCCCCGGTCACATAACTTTTTTTAAATTTATTACATCTAGAAATGTATCCAGACCCTTTCAGAATCCGGGTCATAATCTTTGTTCAATTTTTACATCTAGAAATGTATCCAACACTTCCCAAACTCCACACTAAAACTTTTTATATTATTACATCTGAAAGTATCCAGACCCTTCTCCAAATCCCGCACTAAACTTTTAATTACTCAGAAATGTATACAACCCTTCTCCAAATCCAGTCACTATAATTTTTATATTATTACACAAAATTCCCAAACCCCTTCTTCAAATCCTGGCACTATAACTTGTTATAGACACACTCCAAATGCATCCAACCCTTCTTTGAACTCTTTTGTGAATTCACCATGACAATTTCCTCTGGCAGAGCGTCCACTCCAAAAACCCCGCTCAACAGTAAAGAATCCCTTTCTATTTTTTATGTAGAAACTTTCTTTCCTCAAGACTAGAAACGCCCCTTTTTGTTCTAGATACGTCCGGGGTACAAATAAATCTTTAGCGAGATCTCTAATTGGCCCTTAATATTTTTAAAACATTTTTATTAGCCCCCCCCAAGCCGTCTTTTCTCTAAACAAAATAACCCTAATCTTCTCATCTTTGGGGTGTTGCAGCCCACCCAGGCCTTTTATTATTTTTGTTGCCGCCTTTGTACCGTTCAAGCTCTAAAATTTCCCCTTTCCTGTGCACGGGTGCCCAAAACTGTAAAAATATTCCATTGGGTCTACCAGTGACTTGTATATGGGAGAATAATGTTCCCATCATGTGCATCTATGCCCCTTTTAATACAACCCATATCCTATTTGCCTTGGCAGCTGCTCCTGACACGGGCTGCTACAGTTAAGTTTAAACTGTCCCCCAGGATTCCCAAGTCCTTCCTAGTCACTTTTACCCAGTGTTTTTTCATTTAACATGTAGTCATGTACTAGATTTTTCCTCCCCATGTGCAAAACCTTGCATTTATCTGTGTTTCACCTCATCTTCCACTTCTCTGCCCAGGTCTCCAACCTTACCGGCCTATAGTTTCCTGGATCACTTTTTGACCCCTTTGTGAATATTGGCACCACATTTGCTATGCACCAATCCTTTGGGACATACCCCGTTATTATACAGTCCATAAATATTAAGAATAGGGGCTGGAGCAACCTTATAAAGCTGAGCAAATCTTGCCTAGTAATGCACTGAAGTATCTCCACCTGTGAATCCACATGCATCAAAGGCCACAGGGAGACAGAAGTGAGGCAGTCAGCTGTGTAGTGCTGCATAGCAGCAACATAAGTAGCCTGTAGGCTGAGACATGCTAGGCACACTGGCTGTACCAGAAACTCTGGAATGCCAGAGGCCAAACAGATCCACTGAGAACTCGCTGGTCTTCAAGTATATAAAAGCACAATGAAAAAAACACGTCTGATTCCTTGCTTCAGCGGTGCTTTTATGGAGTGAGAGAATGTGGGGTGATGATAATTGATTGAACCTGATGCTTGTTTTTTTCTTCTGTCAGAGCTGGGGAGAGGAGGAGATTAGCCCATTGTGTGCTGCCTGAGGACGATAGGGAACTGAAGAGCACCCTGTTGGGGTTCTTTCTCTGACTTCGGGGGAACCCTACGTGCTCATTCACACACCTGATCATGGGAATAATCAAAGTTTTCCCAATGGAATTTATGTTTCTTAAAGCCATAAGGGATCTCAGTTTTACAACATCGCCTACAGGGTGAGCTTCAGTTCATTGGACTCATCCATCAGTTATAAGCAATCAAATATCTGTGTGATAATTGGTGTAATATATGTAGGTATATGATGAGGCATGTAATATGTTAGACTTTATGCTATGATTAAGAGCACCAGGGGTACAGGAGACGCGTGTGTTTCTGTGTAGTAGAAGTGATTTCGATTTGAATACTATTTTTACAAATAGTCTGAACTGGGGCAATAAATAGTTTGTTTTTAATGAAAATTCTTGAATAAACTGTAAAGTAATTTTAGACAAATATTTCTTTATCTTGTGTGTATAGATTTGGCTATTTTTTTATTTGTTTAATAAAGTTTGATTATTTTAGTGCAATTACCTCATGGGTTACTTAGATCTACATGATTTGATTGATTACTAAGGCTTTATTACAGGGGTTATAGCACACTTAGGTGAACTTGACGATAGAATCCATGACATTCTGAAGCTCGTACGATCTTGGAGCACTTTGTAGCTCCAATTAGTGGGGTCAGTAGTGCGCTGCACTGGTATCACGCGGAATTAGAGCGCCCCTGACAGGGCTGTTAGGTATTATCTCCTGCACTGTGTGTGCTGTGCTTTCGTCTTCTATTTTGCTCTTGTGAATTTAATAGCATGCTGGTTATTTCTGGAGCTCTAGAATCTGTTTCTAAGAGGGAGACGTTTACTGCAATTCTCTAATACAGACTCTATCACCCCAACAAGGACTGAATTAATGTGGACAAAAATTTGTACAAAGGCACGTTATATTTATTAAACATATTTATTAGCGAGGTCAGTGATTTACATTTGGGAATCTGGGGTTTTGGGGATATATATTAATTTTTTTTTTTCTTGCTTAGGGCTTACACAAATCCAATCCTAAACCTAAAGTTTCTTTTAAAAAACACCCCCTCTCCTTGTGAATTTTTTCATGTTTTTCAGGCTTATTTTCTCTTAAAAGATTTTTCCCCATTTGAACATGAAAAAAGGGTTTTTCCTTGTGAAAACGCTCATCTTTAACTAGATTGCTTTTTAAAAGATTTCCCCCCAATTTTGAACATGAAAAAGGCTTTTCTCCTGGTGAATTCGCTCATGCTTTTAAATAAAACTGACTTCTTTTGGGAAAAGATTTCCCAATTCTGAAAAATGATAAATTTCTCTTGTGAGAATTCTCTCATGTTTAACTAGATGTGATTTCCGGCAAAGATTTCCCACATCCAAACGAAAAAAATTCTCTCCTGTGTGAATTTTTCTTTTGCTCAACAATACTTAATTTCAGTTAAAAGATTTCCCACATTCTAACATGAAAATTTTTCCCATGTGAGTTCTCTTTATGAGTAAACAAGATTTGATTTCTGTGTAAAAAGATTCCCAAAATTCTACAACATGAAAAAGGCTTCTCTCCTGTGGAATTCTCTCAGTTTAACAGGGTTTATTTCCGTGTAAAAGATTTCCCACATCCAGAACATGAAAAAGGCTTCTCTCTTGTGTGAATTATCTCATGTTTAACTAGATCTGATTTCTGTGTAAAAGATTTCCCACATTCTGAACATGAAAAAAGTTTCTCCCTGTATGAGTTCTCTCATGAGTAACTAGATCTGATTTCTTTGTATAAGATTTCCCACACTCTGAACATGAAAAAGGCTTTTCTCCTGTGTGAATTCTTTCATGTGTAACAAGATGTGATTTCTCATTAAAAGATTTCCCACATTCTGAACATGAAAAAGGCTTCTCTCCTGTGTGAATTCTCACATGTGTAACAAGATGTGATTTCCGTTTAAAAGATTTCCCACATTCTGAACATGAAAAAGGCTTCTCTCCTGTGTGAATTCTCTTATTCTTAACAAGACCTAATTTCAGTTTAAAAGATTTCCCACATTCTGAACATGAAAAAAGTTCCTCCCCTGTGTGAGTTCTTTCATGTTTAACATGATGTGATTTCTGTGTAAACCGTTTCCCACATTCTGAACATGAATATAGCTTCTCCATGTGAATTCTTCTATGATTAAGAAGACTTGAGTGTCTTGTAAACAGTTTACCACACTGACCACATGGAAGCCTTTTCCCCTCTTTTTGGCCTGTACTCGTGGGAACTAACTGTGGGTCAGGAGAAAGTTCCTCATTACTGGGTGGATTATTGGAAAGGTCTGTACTGTGAGATCCTGGATGTGCATTCAGGGTAGTGCGGTTTTCTCCTGAAGAGTGCTGCATGATATCTTCTTCTACTTTATAATTTAGTGAGGACATGCAGTTTCCTTCAGAGATTTTACAGAAGTTTTCTGTTAAAATTAAAAAAAAGATTTTCATGTTTTTTTTTTTATTCAAACCACAAAAGAGAAACATTTTACACATTTCCGTTAGACTGGGAAAACTTCTGCAGTTTGTATTACGTTATTTTTGGCAGAGATAGATCCAGCAAGACCACTTTCTACTTCCAAATTCATGTAGCTCTCAATCAGGAATTCCCGTCATTGATGTGATGAGTATAAGGGGCAATTTATGAGGGTTACAGAAAGGGTTGAATATTGGCTTTCACATTTTGTGATCTGATGGCGGCTACTGTAGTGAAAGTGAATTGGGAGTGGCCAAAGTCACTGCACCTCTGCTAACCCTACTGTGTATGGGGCCCCAGAGCAGATGGATGTCACTGCACCTCTACAAACCCTATTGTGTATGGGGCCACGGAGCAGAAGGATGTCACTGCACCTCTGGTAACCCTGCTGCATATGGGGCCCCAGATGAGACAGATGTTACTGCACCTCCACTACCAAAGCTGCATTAGCAGAAAAGCTTCTGTTTTCCTGGCAGTAACGGAATAGGACTCTGCTGATGGACAAAAGGTTGTTTTCTCCATTGAGTTAGACTTTCTGCTTCATGTAGAGCAGTGTTCCCCAACTCCAGTCCTCAAGGCCCACCAACAGGTCATGTTTTCAGGATATCCCACAGAATGCACTGACAATAATTAAATCACCTGTCCAATGCTACAGAAAGCTAGAAAACATGACCTGTTGGTGGGCCTTGAGGATGGATATTGGTGTGTCAGGCGAGAAACATCAGACAATAAATACCCTGAAAACATTGCTGGAAGATCACAAGCTGGTGGTGGCAGCATGATAGTCTGGAGATGTGTTTGGGTCATTCTCTGGGCCATTCATCCATATAGAAAGTGTCCTAACCAGATTTTGGTAAAATACAGCCTTGCACATTACAGAAACCCATACATGCTGATTGTCTCCGTTGGGGCGGATAGGATCTTCCAACAAGACAATGGCACAAGTCACACAGTTAGAAATGTCCAACAATGGTTGAAAGAGCATGACCAAGGCTTCCAAGTGCTACCCATGCACCTAATTCCTCAGACTCCAATTGAGCATGTGTGAGGGCTCCTGGATGGTGCTGCTAGCTCTATGGCCCCTCCAGCAGCTGTGGGACACAGTTGGCTCCAGATACCTGTGACAAACTACCAGGACCTTGTGGAGTCATTCGCCGACTGTCACGCTGCTGTCTGTGCTGCACACAATGGTCACGCTATATATCATTTTTATCACTTTTATCACATAAAGCTGGACTTAATAAGATTCTGAGATGCACAAACTTCCCCTCCCCTCATGCCTGTCCTCTGCCCACACATCTGGCCCTAATATTGGTCATCACTCCCTGCCGTGTCTTATCTCCTCTCACCTTGTGATGTCAGCGGCCGGTGATCCTCCATCATGACCTCCTGATATAGATCCTGTGTCCTTCTATGTACTCCCACTCCTCCATGGAGACATAGACAGCGACATCCTGACCACCTTATAGGAACCTGACAAAACAAGGACCCCTTTCTCATCCAGACCCATTTCCCCTTTTTAAATTGTATAATGTCCCAGCATTCCCTTCACCTCTCATCATCACCCAGACCCATCATCCCCTGTGTTATGTATAATGTCCCTGCATTCCCCTCACCTTTCATCCTCATCCAGACCCATCATCCCCTGTATTATGTAAAAATTCCAAGCATTCCCTACCTCATCATCCGGGACCCATCTTTCCCCTGTGTTATGTATAATATCCCAGCATTCCCCACACTCTCACCATCCAGACCCATCAACCTGATTTAAATGTATAATGTCCGCATTCCCCTCACCTTCATCATCCGGGACCTTCATCCACTGTTATGTATAATGTCCCAGCATTCCCCTCACCTCTCATCATCCAGACCCATCATCCCCTGTGTTATGTATAATGTCCCAGCATGCCCCCCACCTCCTCTCATCATCCCCTGTGTTATGTATAATGTCCCAGTATTATCCTCACCGCTCATCATCCAGACCCATCATCCCCTGTGTTATGTATAATGTCCCAGCATTCCTAGTCACCTCTCCAGTCAGCAGCTCAGTATCCTGGTGGTCAGTTCTAGAATTTCTGTATCAGTGAATGAGGTGGAGGCTCGGGGCTCTGGGTGCTGATCCAACATCCTGACACCCGGGGGGCCACACTCCCCAGACGACTTCTTCAAAACTGTGTAATCCTGTGTATGGGGAGACACTGATCACTACATAGATTCTAAGAACCCCTCACCTTTCCCATCATTCACCAGTTACCGATAGAGAGAAGAGCAAGGTCATGTGAGATTCTCACCTCTCCAGTTACCAAGCAGATGATCTCCAGGGTGAGGTCTAATATCCTGGGGGCCCTGAGGTCTCCGTCCTTGTCTCCTTGGGGGGTCATTGATGAAAAGGGCCATTGTCTTTAGCTGTGAGAGTCCTGGACCTGAGGAACCTGAAGAAGACGAGGAGGATTGAGAGCAAGATCACACTCTATATACACCTCTATTCTGTACATATATATACCTACACTATAGTGGATACCCCATCCCAGGACAGAGACTGGAACAGAAAATGAAGCCATTTAAGGGCCAAGTTCTTCTCCCGGGACAATGACTGCAATATCTATCTATATACACACCTCACAAAAGTAAGTACACCCCTCACATTATTGTAAATATTGTATTCTATCTTTTCATGGGACAACACTGAAGATCTGACACTATGATACAATGTAAAGTCAGTGCACGGCTTGTATCACAGGGGAAATTTGGTGCCCTCAGAATAACTCAACACAGTCGTCAATGTCTAAACCCCCATCATCAAAGGTGAGCACACCCCTAAGTGAAAATGGACCAACTGTGTCCACTTTGTCCTTTTTCCTCTATGGTGTGAAGTGACTCGCTAGTGTTACAAGGTCTCAGGTGTGAATGGGAGCAGATATGTTTGCTATTATCGCTCTTACACTGTCTCATACTGGTCACTGGATGTTCAGCGTGGCCCCTCATGGCAAAGAACTGCCCGAGAATCTGAGAAAAGAATTGTTGCTCTACATAAAGATGACTGAGGCTATAAGAAGAAACCAACACCCTGACACTGAGCTGCAGCACGATGGCCAAGACCATACAGAGGTTTAACAATACAGATTACCCTCAGAACAGGCCTCACCATGGTCCATCATTGCTGCAGAAGTTACAGGGTTGAGGGTTAGTCTGTTAGTGCTCAGACTATACGCCGCACACTGCCCCAAATTGGTCTGCATGGCTGTCGACCCAGAAGGAAGCCTCTTCTAAATATTGGTGCACAAGAAAGCACGCAAACAGTTTGCTGAAGACAAGCAGACTAGGGATACGAATTACTGGAACCATGTCCTGTGTCTGATGGGACCAATAGAAACTTATTTGTTTCCGATGGTGTCAAGTGTGTGTGGCGGCAACCAGGTGAGGAGTACAAAGACAAGTGTGTCTGCCTACAGTTAAGCATGGTGTGGGAGTGTCATGGTTTGGGGTTTCATGAGTGCTGCTGGCTGTGGTGAGCTACAGTTCATTAAGGGAACCATGAATACCATCATGTACTATGACATATTGACATATGACATATTCTACTACTTTCTATGGCTAACACGGTACAGCATTATACTATTAGCAACTTGGAAGATACCACAATGTATCGCTCAAGAATGGAACTGAAAAACCAGCTTAAGAAACTTGCACAACTTAACAGCGACTTTCTCTTCTTAACAAATGCAAAAAGGAAAGACTCATCCCATAAGGCTTCACTCTTCATAACCCAACCCGGCACACCTACAACAGCCAATATGCAGAACAACTATGTATTCGGACATCTGAGAGGCTGCGGAATAATATGATAAAAATTTCCTATAACAACAAAATAAGAACACAGGAGGAGATACAGGCCCTAAAGACATCACTGGAGAATGACACAGAGGAGATGAAGGCCAAACTCCACACATACTACCAGAAACTGCAGGACATGCTCATCAAGAACAAAAAGAAAAAGCTCCAGAGACTGAGGCAGAAAGGCTTCATCACTACAACTACAAGTACCATCCCAGCTCAGCAGACCTGTGTGGTGAACCTTTCCTCCTATGAGTCCAAACAAACATGAAATGGCAGTTCTCTCCAAAGGTCTCTCCTTCTGCCCTTCAGCACTCACTGACCATGTCAAAACTCTGCAATGATATGGAGGAGTTCTTCAGAAAAATGAGACTGAGGGAATACTTCTATGACAAAGACCTTCCATACAGCAGGGACTCTGAGAGAACAGCCCATAAGAAACCCACCAAAAAATCTACCTGGACCCCACGGCCTGGAACTAATGCAGCACTGGATAAATACATTGACTGTTTCAGAAGCAAGGTAAAATCTGAAATCCTGGAGAAACAAAAGAAACAAGTACACAACCTAACCCTGCAGGAACAGAAGGCTATTGCTTCACTGAAAGAAAATCAGGATATAATTATAAAACCTGCTGACAAAGGGGGCGCAATAGTCATGATGAACATCTCTGACTATATCCAGGAAGCGAACAGACAACTGTCAAACCCCATCCACTACTGCAAACTTGGAAATTATCCCACAGAAGCCTATATGAAACAACTAAAGGATATGATAAAAAAGTTTCCATTAACAGAGGTGCAGGACGTGCTTTCATCACATTCTCTCTCGTGGTTCAATTATGGACAGATTGCTTACTTCTATGTTAGGCATAGGTCCACTATGAACCTTCATAGAGAACCGACTCCCTTTGAGGAGATGTGTGTGGGTAGTCTCCCTTACGATCATGCAGTCTCACGAGTCTACGAATTGCTTCTTCGAACCCTTACAGAGGGTAAGCCGGCTTACCAGTCCAGCTGGTCCAGGGAACTTGGTGAGACCATAGTAGAGGAAGATTGGCAGAAAGCAAGTATACTCTCATATAAAGCAATGGCCTCATGTAGACTGCAAGAACTAAACTTTAAAATTCTCTCTCGGTGGTATAGAGTCCCCGCCCTGCTCCACACTCTTTACCCCTCTGTCCCGAGTAGTTGCTGGAGGTGTGGTCTAGAGGAGGGCACAATGGTTCACATATGGTGGAAATGTACCGAATTGCAGAGCTTCTGGGATAGGGTAATTAAAGTCATTTACCTGACCACGGGGATAAAACTCCAGAATGACCCGAGGGTATTGTTATTGAGCATTATTCCGGTCAATACGCCTAAGGGGAGCCTGATCATTTTTATGCTTAGTGCGGCCAGAGTGTTGATCCCTCGACTTTGGAGGTCCACGGGGACTCCCTCCATAGCCGATTGGTACAAGGAACTCTTCTTCTTGCAAAGCATGGAGGAAATCAGGGCAGATAGGGAACAGAAGACTGACAGATTCAGGGTAACCTGGTCTGATTGGATGACCTTCTGTGCATCGTCGGACTATGCTACATTGAGTATTTGAGGACTTATGTAATACGAGATCTGGACTCAATTGAGATATGAGGCAGGTAGACTGTTGATACTAGAAGGAGTGGTGCTTACTTTGGGGACTCGTGCTTGCTTTTTCTTTTTTTGTATGCGGAGGCGAGCCAGAATGGCCGGCCACTGCTTGGTGGATATATCACCCTTCCGAGACTTCATCTCTCCAGGGCTCAGATTGAGGTTCGAGTTATAAGGTCCACAGGGCTTAGTTGCCATGCCAGCACCAGTGGCAGACTTCTGGCACGAGAGCCAATTGGTTTCCTTCAGATTGCACAAATTCTTCTTTCTAATGACAGTGTCTCTGTAATAAGGTATTTGTCTAATTTGAGTAAGTTCTGATTAAGGACATTGTAGGGGTTCCTGAGCGTCCCGAGCCGGATGCATAAGTAGCTATTATAGATTTGGAACGTATTGGAAGTTATTTTGATTTGTTTACTTACGGGAACTAATGTGCACAATTTTGTTTAATTACTTATCCTGTGGAACCATTGTTCTGTTTTGTCTGTATGACTTGTTGTTATTTCTTAATAAAGCTTTTGAATAAGAAAAAAAAAAAAGTTTCCAATTCAGGTCCGGAAGCAGGTGGAATTGCTTATCCCAGAGGATCCCAAGCCGGGATGCTTCTATATGCTCCCCAAGATCCATAAATATGGCAACCCTGGGAGGCCTATCATTTCGGGCATTGGGACACTGACAGAGAATATCTCAGGTTGGGTGGAAAATTCTCTAAAAACTCCTGGTCAAAGATACTCCAAGCTACAGCCAGGACACAACAGACCTTCTTAACAAACTCAATTTCCTCGGTCCACTTCCTGAGGGCACCATTTTGGCCACCATGGATGTAGAATCCTTGTATACAAACATTCCCCACAAGGATGGAGTTGCAGCATGTCAGGTGCACCTAGAGAAACAAGACCTCCCAACGAAACCAGTCACACAGCTCATCCAGTTCATACCGCCAGACCATCCCGGGCCAGCATACTGAATGGGTACTTTTTATCCCTTATCCTGGGATTTACCCTCTCTGATGCGTCCAAAGAAATAATTTAGAAGGGACGTAAGTTTATATGTGCTTCTGGTACCTAATGTTATATTGCTATATCTTTGGCCTGTAATTTTGTATTATTGCATCCTATCGTACCTGTTCTTGTTTCAGAGATATTTTTAGTATCATCTCACATCATGTTTCTGTCTGTTCCCTGATGAACCCACTTTGTCTGTGGGGGAAACGCGTCGGGACAGGGAACTATTGTCCTTGTCTATTGCTTTTGGTGATAGTTTTTGTATTCTATATTTGGTCTTTTATGTGTATTTCGTTATGGTATTAGGTCACTAATTAGGAGTTGTTGATAGTTGTGAGGGACGGTACAGGGTTTATAGTGTAGGTTCCAGTGTGGGGTCACCCTTTGTGGGGGCGGGGTCTCTACATTTACATTAGCATAGTCAGAAGGGCTTAATAGGGATTTTGGTAGTCCTTTGTTTTATATCTTGTGTGGCAGAGTGGCAAAGAGTAGTTGCCTGTTTCTGCCACTAGGTGGAGTCGTTCTGGTAGAGACATGCCACCAAGAGCCTGGTCTTGGTGGGGGGAACCAATGGTTATCTGTCAGCAACACTAAGTTGCTGACAGCTGGATATAGCATGGCTGGTATCCAGCCATTATGGGTTGGCTTCCCCGGAACAGCTGCAGATGGGTGGGTGGCTGTTCCCGCGTCCCAGGTCTCCAGGTTCCATGTCGGGTTTTGGGCCAGTCCCGGGATGGCTATAAAAAGCCTGTCTCTCCAAGTGATCGAGGGGGCGTGGTCTGCTACCTGGATGTTGGAGCAGCAGAGCTAAGGAGAGAGCTCTGGCCCCCAAGAGGCTGAGGAGAAGCCAGAACCCAGCAGGAAGCTGGGTAAGAGAGTGTTGTGGTACTCGGCGATAGGCTGGGGCCACGGATAGACAGGGACTACATGTGTGTAGTTAGTGGCCAGCCGGCCTGAGGTTTTTCCGTTTATGATTTATGTTTTGTTTGCTATGCCTGAACAATAAAACAGGCTGAAGCCATAAAGAAACCTTGTCTGTGTGCCACTCGCTTACCAAAGCGGCGATCCCGTGAGCAAAGTACCCCCAGGACGGCCCAGGAGGGCGTCCGGACGCAAGCGAGGCGTCACACTTGTTATAATAAAAGTTAATTTTTAATCTTTAATCTTTATTCTAGTATATTTTGCCTGAAGGTATCTGTGCATTTTGTGGTTCTCTTTGTATTTTTGATGATACCGGGCGACGTTATCTAGGGGTCCCTCCACCCGATTATAATTAGAAGCGAGGTAGTTTGTATATAACCAGATCATCATGAGACAAAGTGCACATCTCCAGCTGAACTCATGGATGGGACGATGAGGTCTGTACGGCCTAACAGCTGCAGTCACCAGATCTCCATGTTAGGATGTGGTGGAATAGACAGAGCGAGGTTTTCCATCAGAATCTGTAATAAAGGTTTCCAGGACCTTGTTGTATCCAATTCACTAAAAATTCAGGCTGTTCTAGGGAAAGGTGGCCCTAATGAAGTGGCCCCTGAGAGCAGATGCCGACTCCAGCCCCAGAAAACTGAAATAAGTGTCCATAATATACAGAAGGGAATCACTTCCTCTCAGCTTCTATTTAACCCTTCACAAATTCTGACCTTAAGGAGGAAATAGTGTGGTGGAGGCAAAAAAAGAAAATCCTTTATGTGACCCCTGACTGTGCGGCTAAAGTGGATCTACTAAGAGTCCTCAGATCCCGGCTGTCAATGCAGTTGTTCACCACAGCAGGTGAACCCCAAAACCTGAGCCTAAGCCTCATGTATGACAGGACCCATAGAACGCCTTGAAGAAAAGTCACCTCCTCAGGCCCCGAAACAGATTTAACACCGGATCCCTGAAGAAACCTCTGAGATCATTACTACTCACCTGTGGTCACAACTTCTGGGATCTCCTCCTTTACGTCACTCATCCTCGGGTCATCGCTCCTCATCTTCTCTTCTTCAGCCTCCACTTTAGTATCAGTCAGATCTTCACCCTGATGTGACATATGAAACAATTCAGTACAGCAGACAGATCAACATAAGAGACCCCCAAATATCTATGACTGCAGCAGATCCACACCTCGTATACAGATTGTGTATAGGGCTCATCTACCTGAGGTTTCCCTGGGACGTCCATCTCTTCTGCTTCATCCTCAACCTTAACATCAATCAGATTTTCCCCCTGAAGAAACAAAACCAGTGAAATAAGTGCAGGTTGTTCCATTCTGGACATAGTTAGTGCAGACTTCAGCTCCCTCTACCTGATGATTCTCTGGGACATTTCCCTCTGGACAGTCCTGGGAATACAGAGGACGGGGACATCTCTCTGCTGGATTTCTCCTACTGGATCCATCTGTAGGGAACACACAGTGACGGATACATGAGCTGCGGTATATCTGTCTATATATCATATATGTCTCATCAACTTTAATTGTACAAGAAGATGTAAAAGAGGGAGATAGAGGAGAAGACAAGAGAGATTGGGATGGTGACGTCACTCACTGTTTTGTCTTATCTCCTCTCACCTTGTGATGTCAGCGGCCGGGTATCCTCCATCTCCATCCTGACCTCCTGGTACAGATCCCCGTGTCCTTCTATGTACTCCCACTCCTCCATGGAGACATAGACAGCGACATCCTGACACCTTATAGGAACCTGACAACACAAAAGGGTTTCCCTCATCATCCAGACCCATCATCCCCTGTGTTATGTATAATGTCCCAGCATTCCTCTCACCTCTCATCATCATCCAGACCCATCATCTCCTGTATTATGTACAACGTCCCAGCATTCCCCTCACCTCTCATCATAATTCAGACCCATAATTCCGTGTTATTTACAATGTCCCAGCATTCCCCTCACCTCTCACCATCCAGACCCATCAACCTCTGTGTTATGTATAATGTCCCAGCATACCCCTCACCTCTCATCATCATCCAGACCCATGATTCCCTGTGTTATGTACAACGTCCCAGCATTCCCTTCACCTCTCACCATCCAGACCCATCAACCTCTGTGTTATGTATAATGTCCCAGCATTCCCCTCACCTCTCATCATCCAGACCCATCATCCCCTGTGTTATATATAATGCCCCAGCATTCCCCTCACCTCTCATCATCCAGACCCATAATCCCCTGTGTTATGTATAATGTCCTAGAATCCCCGTCACCTCTCATCATCATCCAGACCCATCATCCCCTGTGTTATATATAATGTCCCAGCATTCCTCACCTTCATCATCCAGACCCCCTAATCCCCTGTGTTATGTATAATGTCCCACCTTCCCCTCAAACCCCTCATATCCAGACCGATCATCCCGTGTTATGTATAATGTCCAGCATTTCCCTCACCTCTCATCATCCAGACCCATCATCCGTGTTATGTTTAATGTCCCAGCATTCCCCTCACCTCTCATCTCATCCCGAAACCATTTATCCTGTGCAATGTTTAATGTCCCCGCATTCCCCTCAATTCTCATCATCATCCCGACCATTTATCCCGTGTTATGTATAATGTTTCCCCGCATTCCCCCCACCTCTCATCACCCCGACCCATCATCCCCCGTGTTATGTATAATGGGCCCAGCATTCCCTCACCTCTCATGTCCCGACCCCTCATCCCCTGTGTTATGTATAATGTCCCAGCATTCCCCTCACCTCTCATCATCATCCAGACCCATCATCCCCTGTGTTATGTATAATGTCCCAGCATTCCCAGTCACCTCTCCAGTCAGCAGCTCAGTGATCCTGGTGGTCAGGTCTAGGATCTTCTGTATCAGTGAATGAGGTGGAGGCTCGGGGCTCTGGGTGCTGCTCCGTCCTCCTGACACACAGGGGGCAACACACTCCCCCGACGCTTCTTCCTACTGTGTAATCCTGTGTATGGGGAGACATGATCATACATAGATTCTAAGAACCCCTCACCCTTTCCCATTTATTCACCTGTTACTGATAGAGAGGGAAAAGCGGGTCATGTGAGACTCTCACCTGTCCAGTTACCAAGTAGATGATTTCCAGGGTGAGGTCTAATATCCTGGGGCCCCTGAGGTCTCCATCCTTTTCCATCCTTGGCGGGTCATTGATGAAAAGGGCCATTGTCTTTAGCTGGGAGAGTTCTGGACCTGAGGAACCTGAAGAAGAGGAGGATTGAGAGCAAGATCACACTCTATGTACACCTCTACTCTGTTCATATATATACCTACACTATAGTGGATACCCCAGGACAGAGACTGTAACAGATAATGAAGCCATTTCAGAGCCCAAGTTCTTCCCAATGGACAACGACTACAAAATCTATCTATCTATATACACACCTCACAAAAGTAAGTACACCCTCATATTTTTGTAAATCTGGTACTATATCTTGTCATGGGACAACGCTGAGGATGTAAAGTAGTCAGTGCACGGCTTGTATCACATTCTAAATTTGGTGCCCTCAGAATAACTCAACACAGTCATTAACTTCTAAACAGCAGGCAACAAAAGTGAGTGTACTCCTAAGTGACAATTGATAAACTGTGCCCAATTTGCCATTTTCCCTCTTCGGTGTCATGTGAATCATTACTGTTACGCAGTCTCAGATGTGAATGGGGAGCAGGTGTGTTACATTTGATGTTATCCACTCTAACCTGTTCAACGGCTTAATTTGAACGTATAAAAGGGAATTTCGAGTTGAAAAATTGTTGGAATCATTAAAATCAGTTTAAAAAGGGGCACACTAATGGGCGCACGTTTTTGAAAAACATACTTGGTTTAAAGGACGGTTTAAACCATCTAGCAATCATTGTGGGGTTAGGGGTTGGGGAGAATGCAGTCTTGTTTCTGTACCCCCATTTGGCGCGGTTATTCCCGGGGGGCCCAAATGTCCGGAAGGATTTTTGGGGGCGCGATAAGTGTGGTAGGGGAACCAGTTTTTCTATGTGAAACAAAAAATTTTTGGCTGTGCAAATTTGCGGACGGTTGAAGAGATTTCGTCGGCAACGTCAAATGGTTGTGATGGGGGCCTCATGATTACTGGCGGGGGTTGGGGGAGCTACAGTTCATTAAGGAAACCATGAATGCGAGCATGTACTGTTTACATACTGAAGCAGGGCATGATCCCCTCCTTCTGGGTTACGGGCAGTATTCCAACATGATAACGACCTAAAAACTACAGAGAATGAGGGTAGAGGTTCAGACTGGCCAAACATGTCTTTCCCGAAACCCAAACCCTATTGAGCATCTGTGGGGCATCCTTAAATGGAAGGTGGAGGAGCGCAAGATTCTCTAATATCCACCAGCTCTGTCATGGTGGGTGGAAAGTGGATTCCAGTGGGTATCAGAAACATTTGACAAACAAAAATGGTAACAATGTCTTGAACGTGTTACTTTCAGGCTCCATATCTTACAATCCACTACAGCTGTGAACGTGAGACTATCATTTTATAGATAATTAAACTTGGTTCTCATACATAAATTTGACTTGCAACTATTTAGCATCTGCTCAGTTCTGTAGATTATGTCATGTGACTGCATTGTTACGGTTTTGCTCCTAAAAATTAAAATGTTAATTTTTATAATTTTGTTAGTATTTGAAACATCCACCTTTGGCTTTCAGCTCTGCCTGAATCCTTCTGGGCTCTCAATCAGATTCAAGATGTCTCGACCGAAATCTGATCCCAGGTCTTTACTACACATTCCCAATGTTGGTGCATACTATAATCGGGTGTGAATACAGCTTTTTCTTTAACTCTACCCACAAGTGTTGGATTGGGTTGAGGTCTAGGGACTATGGAGGCCAATTTAGCAGCTCTAGTTCATTGTCATTGAACCATTTCTTCTCCAACCTTGACGTCTGCTTCAGGTCGTTGTCCTGCTGGACAGTATGTCGTCCTTTTCATCCCCATAGTACTCGAGTGCATGAAGTAACTCATCTTGTAGGACCCTCACATAGAGCTCAGCATTGAGGTCACCATCCATCCTGGTCAAGTATGCAACAGCTGTGAAACATCCCCATATCCTCAGGCTTCCTCCACCGAACTTGACAGTTCCTTCAATTTCTCGATTTGTTAGTCCCATTCTTCCAAAACCATTTGCCCCATCAGAGCCCAGTCTATTGACTTTCATCTCATTGCTCCAAATCACCTGTTTCCAATCTTCCAAATTCCATACTGCTTTGCAAACTCAATGGTTCAATGCTTCTTATGAGGAGATTGAAGTTGCGGCTTCTCCCCCTTTTTTTCGCGCCACCATTCAGACCTGTGTAATGTGTGTTGCATGATGCTTCCATGAATATCTGTGATCTCACTATAATGAGGCCTACGAGTCACCTCAAAAGCCGTGTCTGTCGCATCAGGACTGATAGACTTTGGGCGACGTGTATGAACCGGAGCTGTGCCACAAGTCTGGCATCTTTTCAGCGCAAAAACTGGCACAGCCCGGTTCGCTATATTTATAACCAGCACACCCCCAAGCCCGCCTGACATCAGGGGGCATGCTGCAGGTGTGTCGTAAAACAGTTGTACGAATCTACACATTTATGACTTTTTATCGGCAAATCCAGGCACATTACTGCTGGAACAGGTAGAGCACTTTAAAAGTGGTTTACCTGAGCCTGAAGTGTTGCTTTGTAGCTAGAAAGCGCTAAATCTATGACTCACAGAAGAACAGGTTCATAGACTCAAGCACATTCTATACTACTAACGTGCGCAAAAAAATGGTGACTGGACGCCAAAAATCATACATGTTGTCCTTTGTGATGAGCGACTTTTTGGCTCTGATATTTCCCCTGGACGTCACTTCTTGGCTTTGGAATGGACGGACTTCATTTCATATTCTTCCCGCTGTCAGGGCCTCACATGAGGCAGTTCGCCAATTTTCTTGAGACGCTATCGATGAGCTGGAGGATGCCGCTTCTTTTTTCTTGGGAAATTTTCTTCATGGCTGCTTGAACCAGTGACCTTTCACTTGGGAACCAGCCTAATAACACACTGAGCTTAGATAATGTGAGGACAGGTTGTAATTTGTAGTGACAAGAAGAAAAAGTTTTCCCACCACCAGAAGCAAAACAGTAACAATGTAGTTACAGGACAGGAATCTGCAGAAATAATGAGATCCTTAATAGCTGCAGGTCAAAGTTATGCATAAGATAGGAAAGATGATTGGCTATAAAATGATGGTAGACTCATATTCAAAGCTGTAGTGAATGGTGAGATATGGAGCCTGCAAATTACAAGTTGAAAACATTGTTATCCTTTTGCTCATCAGTCTAAGCATGTATTCTCACAGCTTATTGCAGGCATATGACGGGGTATACCGTGTACTCTGCCAGACGCTGAGTATTTTAGAAGTACAGGCTATTTCTAAAGCGTTCTCTGTCGGCCTCCATTCACTTTTTTGTTTTGTAGGGTTTAGCTCAAACGGAAGCAGTCCTTTGGTGTGAAACACAGCAAGGTTTATTGGTACACTACACAAAAACATGCAAATAAATGGCAGGCTTGCTTCAGCCAAACAAAAAGATATCCAGAACAAAACACAGTCACGGGTATAAGTGCAGTACCGTACTATGGTTCCCTGGCAAGGAAACCCCATGCAGGTCTCAGTCTCTCTCTGGAGTGCAAGGCCCAGCTCTGGCTCTCTTCCAAACATTAGCTCCACTGAGTAGTTTGTACAAGTTAGGGAACCACACCCCCTTTCACCTGAGCCTGCTGGCCTTATATATGGCTGGTAAGCACAGGACTGGAGTGTGGGAGCAGCCTGTCCCACCCAACTCTACAGACTGCTCCAATAAAGCCCGACCCGGATCACGGCATTACTGCCATACTACAACTACAAACTGTGTCATGGCTTTATTTCACCGATTTGGGCAGTGGTGAAAAATAAGTCCGTCAACACCGCACCTTGTGCCTTCCTACATACCCCCCCCCTCCCCAATCCCCGGGGGACTGGGACCTTCCCATCATACTATGCCCTAACGGGGGGATCTGCATTCCCCTGCACTTCCCGGTTTGTTCCACCGAAAAATTAAATCTTGCAGGCCGGGGGGGAAAAAAACGGGTACCCGGGCTTTGTTGCCCTTTTTCTCCCTTACTGTTTCAACGGAGCAGATCAGTCCCCACCCAAAATTTCCGACCCAGGAGGTATACCGGACAAATTATCCCCTTTTAAATGGCTAAGCATTCCCTCTAAAAAAAGGAGTAATTACGCCAGAGCGACATTTTCCCCGCTCAGAAAACTCACGGGTTTTTGCCCCCTTTAAAAAACCTGGGACTTACTGCGCCTTGGCCACCTCTGAGGCACCTTTTTTACCAAAAAATTTTCCCGCGGGGAAGCCCGGGGGCCCCCAAAACCCCGGCTGTCCAAATGGGGCTGACCGGTTTTAAAAGGCCCCCTCAGCTTCGGGGGACCATTTGATCATGGCGGATTAACTCCCTTATTAGGCATTAGGGCACCGCCATCCGGCGAACTTGGGGATAAATCCCGGGAACTCCCACTTCCCCAAAAAACGCTTTCATTGTTTCTTATTGAGGGACGGGGCCAGGTTTGGAGGGCTTCTATTTGTTCATTTGGGGGCTTTATCCCCCCCTCTTCCCAGACATCCCCCAAGTAAGGGGCCCTTTCCACCCCCTAGGCGCACTTACTGGGAATATATGAAACCCCTTTTCCTTTCGCATTATACCCGCTTTGGTTTCTTCGAAGGTGACTCCCCCAATCTGGGGTAAGACACTATGTCGTCAAGGTAGGCTGAGCATATGCCCTGTGAGGACCCATCGCCCTGGAAGGTGGCGGAGCCTCTGCAACCCAAAGGCTTTCTTAAATTTTGGAAAGATCGTCGGGTGTAAAAATGCTGTCTTCTCTCGGCCCCCCTTGGCTAAGGGGATCTGCCAAACCCCTTGGACAGGTCTGGGGTGGTGATATACCGGGCGGGCCCCAAACCCTAAATAAGCTCACCACCCGGGGCATGGGGATGATCGACCGGGGTTTCATTTAGTTTGCGGAGCTTGCAGAAGCCCCACTCACCGTTTGTTTTGGCACAACACAAGGGGGCTGGACCACCGCTCTTAAATTCTTCTATTACACCAAATTTTTTAACATTCTTGACCTCTTTTGCCAAAATTTTTCCAGGGGCCTGGGGGAATCCAAAAAGGGTTTTTAAACTTATCTCACATGGGGGCCGGTCACAATTCATTTTCCCACAACATGCTTTTTAGCCCGGTGCCTCTGGAAAAAAGTCCCTTTTTTTGTTGCAGCAGTTTCTGCACTTTTTTGGGGCCCTAAAGGGGAGACGGGGGTCCGCAATTTTACCCCCTTTATATGGTCTCTGTTGGGGACAACAAACAAGACCTCCGGGGGGCCCTATCCTTCCATGGCTTGAGCAAGTTAAATGTGGTAGATTTGATAGGGTTCCTTCTACCCGCTGATGGACCCGATAGTTACCTCCCCCCCCTTCTCAACTACCTAAATTGGACCTTGTCCATTTCACCAGGAACTTGTCTCCACCGTTGGTACTAAGACCCAGGACCCGGCCCCCTGGACTAAACTGTCTCACTGGGCAGCCCCTTTGTAGACTCCGCTTGCCCTTTTGGGGCCCTTTAAAGAGATGTTTTCTTACAATGGGGAGTACCTGAGCGATCCGCCCCTGCAACGGACCACATGCTCAAGTCGTTCTATGGGGCGTGACTCGCTTTCCCGGGGTTCCTTGGCGATATCTAATACCCCCGGGGATACCTCCATAAAGAATTTCAAAAGGGGAAAACCCTGTGGAGGCTTGGGAACCCTCTAAAGAAAATAGGGATACGGAAAAAGGGTATCCCAATCTGGGCCACTTTCTCGACTACTTTCTTCAACAGGGCCCTCAAGGGTTTTTTGCTCTACAAGCCACTTTTGGGGGGTGTACACCAGGTCGTGGGGAAGTCCCCCAAACCTTCAAAGACCCCTTATTACTCTTGACATAAAGGGGCCCTTTAATCCGTCAGGATCTTTTCGGCAACCCCCTTTCTGGAAAAAATGTGCCAAAGCTTCGCAATGACTTTTGAGGAACTTTTCTCAGGGGCACACTTCTGGGTACCTGGTGGCGTATCCATGAGACCAAATGTACTGGTTCCTCTACCGACTTTCCCAGGGCCCTACAAAATCCATCGTTTTCCTCCCAAAGGGTATCTCAATAAATGAAAGGGGAATTACGGGCTGGGAAAATTTGGCGACAGGGGAGGTTTACCGGCCGGGGGACAGGATGGAGTATTCCGGTTTTTCCCCGGTACACCCGGGCCAAGAACTGGGGTAGAATCCTCTCTAGGGTTTATCTGGCCCCGGTGTCCCCCAAGACATGACTGGAGCCAAGTCCATGACCAACGCCTATGGGTTTGGGGAAATAGCTTTTCCACCACTTCTTCAGGATTTTTTTATCACCCGGCAAAATGGGGAAATCTTTCTCGGCCCCTGATTCTTGGGGTACCCTCAAAACCACCACCTTTTTGAAAGCCCCCCTTTAGGGTTTTATCCTGCGTGGGACTCCCAAAAAAATTTCCCCCAGATACCCCTGGTTGGGGCTGTTCTAAGGGGGTGACTCTTCTCAACCCCCTCCCCTACCATGACAGAGAACGGGAATTCGGGAACCACCTCCCCGGACAGGGGGTCTCAGGGCTGTCTGAGCTCCGGGGAATTTCTGCTGAACGTAATTTTCCACAGTAAACCCAAAAGAGAGGGCAGTCCCGGGCCAATTTCGCCTTTTGCAATAACCCCCTTTACAAAGCCTAGTGGGGGACCTGTACCCCCCAAGATTTTTAAAGGGGACCCGTGCCACTGGGTACATTTGGATCTAATTCAGTTTTTGACCCCTGTAGTAAATAAAAAAAGACCGAAAAAAATGGGTAAATGAGGTGCTTTCCCCGAACACCCCGTGCAATTTCTCAAGAAGGTATACTCCCATACAGACACACAACCTGTTCTACAAAACTATGCAATTTAATAGGGATCAAAAAACGTACAATAGCATTCGGGTAAATAGGGCCCTTCTTAAAGACAAAAGCAACATAAAGTGAAAACTTGGGCTATTTTCCCAGTCCTGGAGTGATCCAAAAGTAATCTTCAGCACTGAAATGTCCAAGTGCTCTTTACTAGCAGCTGGAAGCTTTTAGACAACGTTCACCTCGCTGCTGTGATGGTTTTTTGGGGTGTGTGCTACGCTTGATGATCAGACACATAGCACACACCCCAAACAGCCATCACAGCAGCGAGGGGAACTTTTCTACAACTCTGCCAGCTCATAAAGAGCACTTGGGGGCATTTTATGTGAAGATTTCTTTGGTCCCCGGACTGGAGACATATAGCCGCAAGTTTTTAAATTTTGTTTACACTTGGCATCCCCATGTATGCGGGGACCCCCAAATTCTTCCCGGGGACCCCAAAACCCTGGGGAAAAATGGGGGTGTTAGGGGGGACCAAAATCCCCGAGCCGGATCCCCTGAAGGGGGCCACCACCCTGATTGGGCAGAGGGGAAGTCCCTTTTCCGTGTCCCTACCGCTGTAGCCGGGTTTCACAAACAACACTACGCCTCCATGGAACAGGCCATGGCTTCCAAGCCAAAGGGGGTTGGCCGCCTGTCCCGGCAGCGTGGCACTTCCCGCAGACGATCCCCTGAAGGGGGTCTGGATGTTGGCTCTGGCGGGGCCCTTTGGCCTTGACCGGGCTTCTCTAGGGGTTTGGGGGCCCCTTTTTTTGGCCGCAAAGTCACCTCTAGCCCGTATGGGGGGCAAAGGGGCCTGGGTCGACCATGGAGTTCTCCCCGCCTATACCCTTTTCCCCCAAGGCCACCAAGTCACCGCCGCCCCGGGGATTTTCCCGTGTGGGCCCAGCACGAAATGGCTTGGGAAGAGCTGCCAAACCGGTCCACAGACCCTTTACACCCTCTGGG
The DNA here is from genome assembly GCA_025379985.1 of Phyllomedusa bahiana. Classification (NCBI taxonomy): domain Eukaryota; kingdom Metazoa; phylum Chordata; class Amphibia; order Anura; family Hylidae; genus Phyllomedusa; species Phyllomedusa bahiana. The sequence continues at coordinate 18,469 of JAODAL010022113.1, read as the reverse complement.
GTGGGGGAAAAGACCTCTGGCTGCGCCATTTTTGGATTAGGTGTAGATTCAACATTTGGGACCTGGGGGTCTGTCCCTCCCGTATCCCCCACGGGCACCCTCTGAGCCGGGGGTGACCGTCACGCCCAGGTTGGGCCCGGATTCTGATCGCAGCTTTAGGGATTCCCTGGATCCGCAGAGACAAGTCATAATAAGCCTTTTTCGGGTCTTCTTTAGAAACGGGGCAAGGACCTCTGCCCACTTGCGGCTGTAGTCTCTCCCATTGGGGAAAACCCCTCGAAACGGTAAGGAAGGCTTCCCAAATCGTCCTCTGGGGGGCATCTTCTGCAGGGGGGTTTGACCCTCTTCCCCCCGTTTCCGTCCTCCTAACGGGGTGTAGCTGGGGGCCCCTTCCCCCGATAGCTCCTCCATGAGGCCATCGCCTGATTAGGGGCTGGTTAGTTTCCCTTTCGTGACCGCAGGACTCTGCATGGCTTGTTTCTGTTGGGGCGCACTCACCAGGTGCTTTAGAGCCCCCACGCACCTTTGGGGTTTGAAAGTAGCACCGCCTTTTTAAACCCGGAATGCAGTTTCCTACCCAGGGTGTTGCCCTATTTCCCAACACCCAATTTTAGGGATTAGCTCAAACGGAAGCAGTCCTTTGGGGTGAAACACAGCAAGGGTTTTTTGGGCACTACACAAAAAAAATGCAAATAACGGCAGACTTGTTCAGCCAAAAAAAAAAGGGAAATTTGAACAAAACACAGTAAGGGGATAAATGCAAACCGTACTATGGTTTTCCCCGGGAAGGAAACCCCAGAGGTTCATCTCCTCTGGATGCAAGGGGCCCCCTCTGGCTCTCTTCCAAAATTTGCTCCACTGATAGTTTGTACAAGTTGGGGAAAAACCCCCTTTTCCCCACCTCTGGCCTTATAATGGTTGGGGAAGGGAAGGATGGGGGTGTGGGACGCCTGTCCCCCCCCAACCCTTAAAGACTGCTCCAATAAAGCCCGACCCGGATCACGGCATTACTGCCATACTACACATACAAATGTGTCAGTGGCCTATTGCCGCTGACACCAGAATAAATAGGCTTTATTTCACCGATCTTAGGCAGATCGGTGACACATAACGTCCGTCAATAACTGCACCTTGTGCCTTCCTACAGTTTGCACTGGGAAGTGGTGACATGTCACTTCTGTCTTCCGCCGTGCAATACGTGTCAGGGAATACGCTGTAAAATCATAGCACGCAACGAGTGCTATGATATTACTGTGATTGCAGGCCGTGCTTCAGACATATTGCAGCACAATTATGACCCCAAGTACAGCCCACACTTACGCCATGTGAACATACCCTAAAATATATTTATTGGATACAACTTTAGAACACAAAAAACTTTAATAAATTGTACACATACAAAATGCTGCAGTAAGTGGAAAAAAACATATTTCAATAATAAAGTTCTGAATACCATGTGTGGAGACAATGAATTTGTTCTGAGAAATAGTATCGTCTCCATCAGATCCGTCATAGATGACCTCACATCTGATCTCATTATTTCCAGGCTAGAGAACGGCCTCTCTACAATAACTTAGGGACAATGCGGTAAACGGTAAAAAATTCTCTAACAATTTAAGGGTAAAAAAATTTAATTTGGGGCCTCAGGAAACCATTTTCGGGTCTGTTGAAAAGTCGAACTTTTTTCTACTTCTTAAGAAAAACTTTTTTCTGAAATATGGTCAATCTGTTGCTATGGGGTGCAATCTTCCCCCCCTGCAGTAACGTTTTGTCAAACCCCAAATGTCTGACCAAAAAAAAAATTTTAAACCCCTCACTGATGGGCTAAAAAAATTGGGGCGCCAGCATTTGGTAAGACACAATTCATCTTGCTTTTTTTTGTTCTGCTTTAAAAATTTAAACGGGGGACCAAATTTTTTAATTTTTATTTTGGGGGGGAAAGGGGGAGTCATCATTAAATTAACGCCCCCGGGGACCCCAAACCCAAAATTTGGGCCCCGGACCTTTGGGCACAATTTTTCCATTTTCTTTGCCTTGGGTTTTGGGAACTTTGTTTGGCCTTTTTTGCTGATTTATTTTGAAGGCACCCCCCAAAAATTTTTAACTGTTACACAAGCCGTCCCACTAACTTTGTTACCATTATAAAAAAAGTGTCAGTTCTTCACTGTTTGTCTATGAAAAAATTTTAATAAAATTTATTTACAAAACTGTAAAGGGGTTTTGTACTTACTTTTGAGTTTTAAAATTAAAAATTTTTGGGATATCTCCTTTCCACCTGTTTTTTTACTACGGGAAGTGGAGGGCACAGTGGGAGTAAAGTCTGAGAGACCCCCAAAACCCCTACCGCCCCAAACATTTCTTATGGGGCTTTTTAAATTTCTGTTTACTGACAAAGAACTTTTTTCAGGGGGGGGACTGAAAAATTACTTTGATGGGGTCTCCGCAGCCCCAAATTTAAAACAAATATATTCTGCATTTGAAAAGTTAGTTGGTGTAAATTTGGGTTTCACTTTCTGGGAAACATAATTAACGGCTCAGATAGGGGGAAACCACGGGGTTTTCTTTTAGGGGGGTTTTGAAAGAAAAAAACTGACAATCTGTAAAAGATAGAGGGAAAGGGGGGTTGGAAAGAGTTCTCCCCGGGGACTTCATTAGGAAAAAAAAACCCGGGAAAACAAAAATTTGTACAAAACAATGTTTTGATCAGGTTTTCCAAAACCTTTTTTTGACAAAGAAAACCCAAAAGGGGGGAAATATTCGGGAAAAGGGGGTTTGGGAGTGCGTAATTATTGGGGGGGGGGCCCCCCTTTTGTTTGTAGGCCAAAAAGGAAAAAAGGGAAAAAAGGTTAGGAAATCAGTGGATTTTTTTCAGATTGGGGTCTTTAAACCAAGGGTCGGGGGATTTTCTTAAACACTCGGGAAATTTTCCAAAAGTTTTTACTTGGTAAAAAATTATATTAATTTTAAAAATGGAAAATTTTAATATTATGAAGAAACACCGGGAAAATTATGTTAAACCCCTTCCTGACTTTGTAGGGAAGGGGGGTTTTAAGGATGCAGTTTTAATGAGGGGGGGTACCCAGGAGTTTAGGGTAGAGATTTTAGGGGGGGGGAAAAAGGGTTATGGATTGAGATTAACTGAGGGGGGGTATCGGGGAGTTTAGGGCAGGGGAAAGGTTTTGGGGGTACGGTTATGTATGGAGTTTACATGAGGGAGGTATCAGGATGTTAGGGTAGAGTTGTATGGGGGGAAAGGTTATGGAATGGGTTTAAACATGGGGGGAGGTATCGGGATTAGGGCAGAGAAGTTTGGGGGGGCCCGGTTATGTATGGAAAAATTTACTTTGAGGGAGGTTTCAGGAGTTTAGGGTAGAGTTGTAGGGGGGAAAGATTATGGATGGAGTTTTTAAGGGGGAGGGGAGGATCGGTGATTGGGTGGAGATTTTGGGGAGATCACATGGGGGAAAGTTCCAGGAGTTTAAAGGGGGAGATGTATGGGGGGAGGAACCCAGGAGTTTGGAAGGTAGAGTGTAGGGGGGGCGGTTTTAATGGATGAAGTTTTCATGGGGGGGTTTATCAGGAAAATTAGGGTAGGGGATGTATGGGGGGGGGCAGATTAGGGATAAAGGGATTATATGAGGGGGGGTTTATCAGGGGTTTTAGGGTAGAGGATTTTTGGGGGGGGAAAGGTTTGGAGGGGAAGTTTAAACCTGAGCGGTATCGGAAATTGGGGGTTTAGGATGTATGGGGGGAACGGGGTTATGGATGGAGTTACTTTGGGGGGAAAGGTTTCAGGGATTTGGGTTTGGATGTTTGGGGGGTCAGGGGGATGGAGTTTTCCCTTTGAGAGAGGTATAAGGAGTTTTGGGGTAGGATGTTTTGGGAGGACAGTTTTTGGATGGAGTTACAGGAGGGGGGTATCGGGGAGATTAGGGCAGGATGTAGGGGGGGAAAGGGGTTAGGGAAATGGGTTTTAAATGAGGGGAGGTTTTCGGAAAATTTGGGTAGAAAATGTTTGGGGGAGGGGGTTTATGGATGGGGGATGCCCTGAGGAAGGTATCAGGAGACTCGGGGAGAGAGGTATGGGGGGGCCCGGGTTAGGGGAATGGGGGATTATATGGGGGGGTTTCAGGAGGTTTGGGTAGAGATGTATGGGGGACAGGTTATGGATGGGGGGGTTCCCTTTGGGGGGAAGGTTTCAGGAAAATTGGGGTTTGGGAGTTTGTATGGGGGGTGAGGTTATGGACGGGGGATTCATGGGGGGGGTATCAGGAGATTAGGCGGGATGTATGGGGGGGGGGTTTAATGGATAGAGTTTCCCTGAGGGAGGTTCAGGAGATGCAGTTTTTTCCAACCCGGGGGAACTTTCTAGACCTGATAAAGCCAGTTTAGCTGGTGAAACATTTTGGGGGATGGAGTTTACATGGGGGAAAGGTATGGGGGGAGTTTTAGGGCAGAGATTTAGGGGGGAAAAGGTTATTGATGGAGTTTTACAGGGAGGGGAGGTATCAGGGGGTTTGGGGTTTTAGAGAGTATGGGGGGGAGAGGTTAGGGGTGGAGATAAACTTTTAAAGGAAGGTTTTTCAGGAGACTGGGCAGAGATGTTTTGGGGGGACGGTTATGGAGGGAAAGATTTTTGAGGGAACCCTATTCAGGAGATTAGGGTAGAGATGTATGGGGGCAGGTTATGGATGGAGATTACATGGGGGAAAGGGTTATCAGGGGGGATTTGGGGTTTGAGGTATATGGGGTGAGGTTATGGCGGAGTTTTCATAAAGGGAGGTTTTCCGGAGATTGGGAGAGTTGTATGGGGGGAAAGGTTATGGAGGGGAGTTTAAACATGAGGGGAGGTTTCAGGGGATTGGGGTAGGGGATTTTACGGGAGGGGGTTTAGGGGGAAGGAGATAACATGAGGGAGGTTTTCAGGAGTTTTGGGCAGGTTGTTTGGGGGGATAGGTTATTGGTGGAGATTATAAGTGGAGGTATCAGGAGATTAGGGCAGAGATGTATGGAGGGAGGAATCAGGAGATGAAGGTAGAGATGTATGGGGGGACAGGTTATGGATGAAGATTACATGAGGGAGGTATCGGGGAGTTTTAGGGTAGGATGTATGGGGGGCGGGGTTTTTTGGATGGAGTAACATGGGGGGGGAGGTATCAGGAGATTAGGGCGGAGATGTAGGGGGGAGGGTTTTTGGTTGGGGAGTACATGAGGGAGGTATCAGGAGTTTTGGGGCGGGAGGAGGGTTGGGGGGTTTGGTTTGGGTGGAGTTTTACATGAGGGGAAAGGTATCGGGGATTGGGGTGGGAAGATGTATGGGGGGAGGTTTGGATGGGGGAATTACATGGGGGGTATCAGGGATTAGGTTGGGAAAATGTTGGGGGACAAAGGTTTAAATGGAGGGGAGATTACATGGGGGAAAGGGTTTTTAAGGGAATTTTTGGGGTTTAGAGATGTAAGGGGGGACAGATTATGGAGGGCCCAAAATTCCATGAGGGGGGTTTACCCATGAGATTAGGGCGAAAGGTATGGAAGGGGGTTAGGTGGAGATTATTTGGGGGCCGGGTCCCGGGGAATTAGGGTCTGTTTTGTTTTCGGAGGATGGGTTTATGGGGGCAGATGATACGATGGGGGTCCCATGAGATTGGCTAGAGATGTCGGGGGGGGCGGGGTTATGAAAGGGAGAAAATTGAGGGGAGGTTTAGGAGATTGGGGTAGAGATGTATGGGGGGCGGTTATGGATGGAGATTACATGAGGGGAGGTATCAGGAAATTTGGATAGAGTTTGTAGGGGGAGAGGTTATGGAGGGGAAAATTACTGGGGGGAAGGTTCAGGAGATTAGGGTAGAATGTAGGGAAAGGGGAGGTTATGGATGGGGGTTTAAATTTAAGGGGAGGTTAGGAGTTGGGTAGAGATGTATGGGGGGGGGGGTTTTGGATGTAGTTTTACATAAGGGGAGGTATCGGGATTAGGGTAGAGATGTAGGGGGGGACTTTAGGGGGAATTAGTTTGCAGGGGGAGGTATCAGGAGATTAGGGAAAAAGATTTTTGGGGGGGGGCCCCCCCAAGGTTAGGTTTGAGATTACTTTGAGGGGGGTACGGGAAAGATTAGGGTAGAGATGTATGGGGGGGGGGGGTTTTATGGAATGGAGTTTTCATGGGGGGGGGTTAATCAGGAGATTGGGGTTTAAAAGATGAAAGGGGGGGGTTTTGGATGGAGATTAAAGGGAGGGGGGGTATCAGGGATTAGGGTGGGGTTGGATGGGGGGGGGGGGGCTTTTTTTAGTCGGTGTTGGCTCTAAATTTTCGGGGGCCTCCCCAAGGGGGGGGTTTGTCAGGGGAAGGGAGAGAGGTGGAGCCCCCCCGGGGAAAGGGGAGGTTAAAGGGTGGAAAAAGGGGGAGGATTTGGGCGGGAGGGCAGGAAGAGGTCCCAGAAATTCCAGGCGGGAGATGAGGAGGGAAAAAGAAATTGTTTTGGGAGTTTTCCCTTTGTTCTACCTCAGGGGGGGTTATCCCAAAGGGGGAAAAAGGACCTGTGGTGAACCCCACACTGGTCCCCTGGATAGGAAGGGCCAATAGATTCCGGGATTTTCCTCCTTTTTAAACAGGGGACTTAAAATTTTTGGGAAGGTACTGTAGTGTTTTAGGACACCCGGCCCCCTTTTACACCCCCCAAAAACTTAAACCAAAAACCAATGCAGGGCCCCTTACAGGGGTTCAGGGCCCCCAAATATACCCCCAAAACCAGGGGGGGGCCCCTTCATTAAGTTCATGGCCCCCAATATACACCAAAATGCGGGGGCCCCTACATATTCTTTCCCCCCCTTTATACAAAAAAAAAGGGTGTGGGGCCCCCCTTCATATTTCAGGGCCCCCAATATACCCCCACAGTCTGGGGTCCCCCCTTAGTTAATTTTTTTTCCCTTTTTTTGCCAAGGAAAAATTTTAAAACCCTTTTACAGTTCTTATATGAAAAACCCCTTTTAAAACGTAATTTTTTTATTATTTCTAACTCAAAAACCTCTTTTTGCCCCCATTTTTTTAAAAACCCGGGATTTTCTCACCCCCCATCTTTTAAACCCTTTTTGCTTCTAAAAGAGGGAAAAACCCCCTTTTTCTATTATAAAGTATGGTGGGCAACCCCCGGGTAACAGGAGACCTTATATCTTTTTTCTAGTTTCCAGTATGGGTTCCCCAAGTTTCCACCGGGGGCAGTGTCCCCTTTCTAATGGCCCCCAGCAAAAAAAGGGCCCCTTGGGTGACCCGTCTGCAGCAGGTGACCTTCTAGACAGAGGTTTGGGAAATCCAAAAATTTTAAAAACCCCTTTCCCCCTTTTTCTGACCGGGGAATTTTGAGGTCGTAAAATTCCCCAATTTTATTTTAATATAAAACCCCTCCCAGAAATTTTCAACTAAATCCACGTTTTAAGACACTCACGTATATTTTTTTTACATTTTTTTTTACGGTTTTATACGCTCACAGTATTTATATTTATATTTTTAAAATTACACTCAACAGTTTTTTATATTAAACTCCCCGTTTATATATATTTATAAAATTTTTATATATTTTATTCTTATAAAATATTAAAACCAACCCCCAAAATATATCTTCCCAACATGTGTGTTTTAAAATATTTTTTTATTTTAAAAGGGGAAAAGGAGAGTTGGGGAAAGCGCAAAATTGTGAAGAAAGAAATGTTTAATTTTTTTTTATAAGTTGTTAGTTCCCCAAATCCCCCCGGCCCCCGTTGTTCCCCTTTATGATGCGAGGCCCCCAAACTCCCCTTTAAAAGCGTAGCTGCCCCTTTTGGGGCTGCCCTTTCCCAGCACCCGGGAAAAATCGTTATTTTTAAAGTATAAAAAAAATCTCCCCCATGGGGGGATATATAGAAAAAAAATCTTGCAAACAAAAACGGTATTGCGGGCTTTGAAAAAAATGGGTGCCAAAAAATTAGTAAATGCAAAAAAAAATTTCCCCATTTTTTTTTAATTTAAAAAAAAGAGGTTTTAGATCTCTCTGTTAAAAAGTAGAGCAAAAACCCCTGACGCTTTTCGTGTGGTTAAACCCCACGCTTCCTCAGAGGTTAAAAAGCTAAAACCCCCTTTTGTTTTAAAATTAGAGAACAAGTTTTTGGAAAAAAAAAACCACGATTTCGTTACATCGTTCCCCAAAAGGTTCAAAATGTTTCCTTAAGGGTTTGGAATTGAATGGAGGGGAATACTTGTCAACCCAAATTAGTGTCATTCGGTACCCCAAGGAGGTTTGTCGTGGCGGGACTTCCCCTTATGTAAAACCCAACAATTTTGTTTTCCCCTGGCCCCAATCATGAAAATTTTGGGTAAATAAAAGCCCCAGTGATGTCCCCCCTTGGTGGTGGAAAAGATCTTGGGTTGATCAGGTCTCCTATTCAGTTTGGATGTTTGATGCTTTTTTCTATATTAAAAAATTGGGGCCCCAAATCCTTGGGGCCCTTAAGAATGTTTTTTGGGATAAAAAAAAGAAATTTTTGGTTTAAAAGAACCTTCATAAAAAGTGATAAAAACTTTTTGGGGGGAAAGAGCCCAATTTTGACCCAATGTCCCCGAGTTCAGTTTGGGGAAAGTTTTTTCAGGCGCTTGGAAAATTTTTTTTAAAAGGGGGAATTTGGGATAGATGGGAAAAAATTTAAAAAAACCCTGTTCATGACAACATGCCTCCCAAGAGAAAAGAGAGAAAATCTATTAAACAGTTGTGAAAAAAGATAAAAACCCCAAAAAAAATAAAGAAAGCTGAAAAGAGGGGGTGGGGGGGGGGGGGGGCAATTTTTTGAAATTGGACGGGTTTTGGGGATTATTTAAAAGGGCCCCCTTAAAACCCCACCTACAGGATGGAGTTGGTTTTTGGGTTTTTGGGTTTGAAATGACACAAAAACAAATTGAATACCCAAGAAATTATCAAATAGGGGTTGAGGGAAGCATGTCCCCAAAAATGGTTTTAAATTATGAAACCCCTTATGACCCAAAATTTGTTAAAGGTAAAAAAATCCCCCCGTGTTCCAAATTTGCCCCTACTTTGTCCAAAGATTCTAAATCTTTTTCCCCGGCACCCCATTAGCCCAATTGGGGGTCGGGGCATTGGCCCATATTGGAGCCATTGGCCATAAAACATAGATGGTTATTTTACAAAAAAATGGTCAAAAGATTCCCAAGGGGGGGTCTTTTGGACCCTCAACTTTTTCCCTTACTAATCTGCAAAAAGATTTTTAAAATCTGAGCCCAAGGTGGTTGGGTTAAAACTTGATTTTGGGTAGCCTATTTCCCAAATTTTCCCCCTTTGAAGAGGGTTTCGTAGCGGGAAAGGGAAACCCCCAATTGTTAAACCAGATCTGGGCTTTATCCCAACCCATTATTTTGATTTTGTTGAAAATGTTAAAAAATTTGTTTTAAAAAAAAATTTATTTAAGATTTGGAGAAAAATTTATCTACAATTAAAAGGATCTTCGAGGGGGCCCCTTTGGTAGCGCCGGGGTGTCACCCCCCTTTATATAGGGCTGCTTTTGAAAGAGATATTTTCCAAAATCTAAATAAAATTGCAAAAAAAAAAATAGGAAAAGCTGGAAAAGAATATTTTTAAAAAAAAAAAAAATAAAACCCGTTTTTTTAAAACTTTGGAAAAAGGGAAAACCTGAAAAAACGAGTTTTTTAGTTTTTTGGAATATATCAATAAATTCATCCGTTGTTTAATTTTTAAACCTGACAAAAAAGAAATGAGTTGAATTCCTAGATGTAGAGGTGACCCGTGATAAAATCAGTACTACCTTTTCTCCAAACATTATTTCCCAAACCTCCCGACCTTTAACTATATAAGTAAAAAGAATTAAAAAGTGATAGACTGTATTTGAAACTGTCTAAAATCAATTTAATTTGGAGGGAGTTGAGGGGAGAAAGTTATTTTGGGGCCAATAAAAATTCTTTTTTTGGAAGTTTTATTAAGATTTCCCACGAGACTTCCGTTCCGGCGCACTTAATGTGGGAGGAGCAGCCGCACCCCTCTCACCACCGCCCGATCGGGGATCCCGGACATATCACCCATAAACGGCATTTTTCAGTGCCTCAGCACTCCGTGCACACCCCGGGCAGGAAGGGGGAACCGGGCAGCGGGTGACCCGGGAACAGGACCCCCCCCTTCCCCTCACCCGCACCCCAAAGAGCGCCCGAACCACCATCGGCCCGGGGCCCGGGCCCGGGGGGGAGGACGCAGGACACAGGGGGGAGAGACGGGGCCCCGGGATGGGGCACCCGGTGGGGGGAAGGGTCAGACCCCCCCCAGCAGACCCCCAACGGTGCAGGGCCCCAGACCGGTATACAGCCACTTCACAGGGGCCAACCATACCCCCACGTTAAACAGGATTTGGAGGGAAGACCCCTGGGCTAGGGGTGTTTTTGCATGACCAGGGCATGGCTGTCAAAACTGCTACCCGGACTTATGGCCTCACTGGAGGCATCTATACTCTTCAGTACAACTGCATAACGCCAGGGTTTCAGCCATACATAAAGTTTTCTCACTGCACACCCCAGTTGGGGGTCTTGGAAGAGGTGTGGCGCCAGGAAGATGATGCGATGGGGGCTAGGACACGCTTGAGGGGGCTGGTGCAAAAAAATTGAATTTCTCCAAAACAAGTCGAGGACTTAGAAAATTATTTTTTTGCAGAAATACTTGCGTATAATGGGCCCTTTAGCGAGAAAATAAAGACAGGAATCTGCACTATTTGTGCCGTGGAAAATTTTTCCTAAACTCCGAATCCGCACCCCCAAAAGTTAAAAGACGCACAGGATTGGCCCGCCAAGGTAGCTTTAAAGGGATGGGATTTTTTGAAAAACCAAGCCCATTTACATAAAAATCTGATTATTTTGAAATTCCAATTACTCCGGGTTTTACAGGGCGCCAAGCCCCCGCGATATACAAAGGGGAAAAAAATCCTTGTTTGCGGATACTCCATGGAGGTAAAAGGAAAAGGAAACAGTTTTAAGAAGCACACCCCTCTTTAAACAAAAAATCCGCTTTTAACCCCAAAAATTTCCCGCCCTCGAAAATATTCCCAACCAAGGTCCAGCTATACTTCCCAACCCCCGGAGAACCAGGAATCTTGGAGGGGAAAACCCAAAAGACGGGAGTGCCCAGAACGACTAGGGGTTTGGGACGGGGGGACCCAACCAAGCTAGAAACCAAGATCCATCAGGGAGGTGAAAAACAGTACTTTTTCGGGCCACATGGACACCGGGGAAAGCTGACTTTTGTGATCCCGCGGGGCTCGGGTTTTGAGGGATCGCCCGGGACTTCCAAAAATGTGATTTTTTTATTTTTAAAATACTGTTTAAGGGGTAATAGTGTAGGGAAAGTAGGATGCCAGTTAAGGGTGTTGGGGAAATCACGGCCAGGGGTGGTGGGGGGGAATTATCAAGAAAAAAATTGGAGGGATACAAAGTACACGCTTAAAAAGGGGCGAGGTGGGGGGGGAGGTTTTGGGTGATAAGGGGGAAGACATGATTTTGGGATTTCCCCTCGAAAAAGGTACATAAAAAAAGAGAATACAAAATTGGAGGAAATCCGTTGAAGTTAGTAGGAGGTTTGAAAGTTCGGGGGTTAAAAGGTTGGGGGGGGTTTTGGATGTGCGGGGGTGGGGGGCGAGTCTGAGTAGATTCCGGCTAGGGTGTTGAAACTTCGGGTAATCACCTGGAATGTCAAAGGGTACTTTCTCCTCAAAGAGGGATGGATTAAGACACCTTAAAAAACGAACCAGAATTGCAATTTCTTCGGGGAAACTCACGGAGGAAAATGATTTTAATCGTCTAAAAAAGTTATGGGTGGGGGAGGTAAGGGGCCTGCAGCTGAAAAGGGGAAAGGCAGGAGGGTTTTAATTTGTTCAATAAGAATACTCCATATAAAATTTCTCCAGAGACGGATGAGGGGGGAGATTCATTGGAGAGGTGGAAACCCGGTAGGGACCCAGCACTTTAATGTGTATGCCCTAAACCCGGGACGGGACTTTTTCCCACTAAAGGGTAAATAACGAAAGAGAAGAATAAATCCTTGTAGGGGGGGGATTTCAACTGTGTGATGGATGTAGAGGGGATAGGAAGCGTACAGGGGCTCAGAGGGGAGCAAGGAAAGTAGGCCCTAGTTTTGCTCAATGACATGTGAGTCGGCGGCGCGGGGTTTTATGGAACTATCAAACCCTCGGGAACCAATACATCATTTTTTCCCCGGCCCACTTTCGGGGTCCCTTTTGGACTTTTTCCTGGCTAACCACACCCTTGTCCAAGTGACTCGATAAAATTGGGGACTTGGTGGTCTCGGACCATTCCCGGTACTGCCTGACTCAAAGGGGACATTCATCCAAAGGGGGCCCGACTTTTTGGGGCGTTTCCGAACGCCCTTCGGGCGATAGCCTTTTTTTTTGCGAGTTGCTAAGGCGAGGGGTGGGGGATTTTGCTCAGGAAAACGTCTTACATAGAGAAACCCCCCGGGGCTCTTCTGGGACACGGGAAAAGCATCCTTGGGGGCAAGTCATTTCTTATATGGGGGCCCAAAGAAAAAAAACCCGAGAATTAAACTAGCTAAATACCCCAGAGTTAGGAAGTCATACACTGAATTCTGAACATTTGTCAGGGACAACTAGAAGAAGGGGTAAGGCAAGGGAGGCATAGTTTTCCAAGGAAAAAATCTAAGCTGCTTTTTAGGGAAAACGAGTCCCCCTTTTTTAGAATGGGCAACAAACAGGTAGGCTTCTGGCAAACCTAGAAAAAAATAGGGGGGGCAGACTAATATTAGGGGTATGCGGATGGCTGGGGGGCAGGGGCGAGAATCCGAAAAAGAAAAATGATATTCTGGGGTCCTACTATAGCAAGCTTATTCACAGACACCTGGACATGCCCAAAGGGAGAGGATTTCTTAAAGGGTGGGGGTCTAAAGAGGCATCTGAGGAGGAAAAGGGGTAGCTGAATGCCGAATTAATGAGGAGGAAATTGTCGGCTATAAAAAACATCCCCCCCGCAAAACCCCCCGGGCCCAAAAGGCCCCCCGGGACTTCTACAAGCATTACACAAGGATTCCCCCAATTTTAGTTCAGGTATAAATGGATAAAGGGGGGGGAGGAGCTGCCCCGGGGGATACGCTTCATCAAGGCCCTGTTCAAAAAAGGAAGAGATTCGAATGGCAAAAATCCATGACCTTTTTTCCTTAATTAATGGATTTTTAAAATCAAACTCCAAATCATAGAAAAATATTAGGGATAAAATCCCAAAAAATTAAAATGGCCACACCAAATAGGGTTTTTAAAGGACGGCCTGGGGTAAAAAATATGGAGGGTTCAAAGGGCCCAGATTTTATTATGGGCCCCCTAAGGATGATGCTTGCCGTTTAAATAGTAAAGAGCGAAAAAAGCATTTGAAAATGTAACTGGAGCTGGCTAAACATGGTGTTGGATAAAATGGTTTTTTACGGGAAAATTTTAGGGGTTAATTCACAGCAATGTACAACACCCCACAAGCAGAGTCATACGTCGGCTTTCCTTCACGCCCATACTTTGCAAAGGGTACGAGCGGGGGGCCCTTGCCCCTATCTCTTTTGACATTGCCCTCGACCCTAGCCCCTACACTCATTTAATTTAGACATCTATAGGGGGAAACTCAGTGGGTTTTAGGGAAGTCAAATTAGTATGTTTTTTCTGATACAAATTTTTGTTTTGATGGGCCCCCAAACAGGCACTGAAGGGGTTTGAAAGTTGCCAATTTGGGGAAATTCCAGGATTTTTGATTAACCGGACAAATGCCAACTGTTACCACTGGGGCACGTCGCATCCCACACAGCAATGGAGGGGAAGTGGTACGTTCCATATAACATACCCGGAATCAAAATAGGCCCCCGCAGAGCACATGTACCCGCTGAACTATCCACCACTCCCAAAAAAACTTTCGAAATTTGAAGATGGAAAGATTCCCCTTTTTCTATCATGGGGAGGGTCCAACTAATAAAAATATTGTTTGCTAGACTATCTATCCACTCAAACACCCTCTTTTGTCAACATGAAAATATCACCGATGCGTAGGCCTTCTCGAATTTATTTGGCGGGGAAAAGATCACGCAAAGTATGAGAAAACTTTCAATGAGTAGATTAGGAGGGGGGGTGCAATTTTCCAAAAATTTGGCTGTCAATTTAGCTGCCATGTGGGGGTATGTCAGAGATGGGGAGGAGCCCCCAGATCTTTTCCAAACGACCTAAAAAACCAACTTTTAACCGGTTGGGTCTGACGTCATTATTACACCCCCCTTAAGACCCACCAAGGAAATAAGGAAGATTTTCCTAAAAAAACCATGGCTACGTGGGGGCAGGTTTGAAAAAATTTTTTTAACCCCCTGTATATCTCACGATATTACCCTTGGGGGCTCGCCAGCCTTCACCCCCCAAAGGAGAACAAATTTTTCCCGGGGTTTGGGGCAGAGGGGGGTCCAATTTTTTGGGGATTTGATGTCGGAAAACCTGGGTTCACTACTTAAATGGGAAAAGTCAAAGCAAAATTTTTTATGGGCCAAAGCAATTTTCCAACTGCAAGTTAAAAACTTTTGTAAACCAAAGTTACCCACCTACACCGTTTGGGTGAGACAAAAGAGTTCTCCGAACTCATAAGGGGGGACAGCGGGGGCACATCCAGATTTACTCCATCCCCAAAAAAAGAGAGTGAAAAGCTGGAGGAACACTTTTTTTGTTACTGGGAAACCAACTCTGTGATAATGAGCTTCTCATAAAAAATTTTAAAAGGGGTGCAAATTGGGAGGAAGGCAAAGTCGTGAGCAATGGAGAGAGATCCCCTTTTTGAATGGCACATAAGGCCAATATGCCCCTTTAAAACCGTGGCCCAAAAGACCCCAACCCATAGTGGTATGCCCTAAATGTGGGTGGAGAAGGGCCCCTTTTTTCATTTCATTGGCAATGCCCGGGGCATTACGAGTTTTTGGCAGCAAATAGGGAAACTTTGAAATAATTGGGGAATGCACATGGGCTCAATCCACAAGGTGCTATTCCATTTTGTCGCAGGGGCCGCCTGGGAGGGCAGAAGAGACTTTTCAAGACAAGGGAGTTTATTAACACTTTTTGAAAAGAAATGCATTTTTAGACCGGCTTTTGACTTGCTCCAACAAAGCAGGAAAACTCCGGTGTGCTTGGTAGATCTTATACTTAGAAAAAAAATGCAGGCGTTAGAAAGCTTAGATGCAGACGCAGGGGATTTCATAAAGAAAGGAGACTTTTTTTTTCCAAGCAATAAACCAGGGGAAAAACAAATTGGTGATAGAAACCTTTTTAAATATTCAGAAACTATCTAGGGAACAGCTCAAAGGCACTCTGGGGAAACTAGATTGGGTCTAACCGAGGATTAAGGGGCACATCCTGGGGGTTTTGTAGGAGGGGAAGGGAATTTTAATGTTTTTTTTGAGGTTGGTTTTTTAACTTAAAAAAAACGCAGACGAGACCAGGAGGGAACCATTTAGATCGGGAAAAATATGGAAAATTAAGGAACAGTTGAGCATGCCTGTTACTAACCCGATTTTTTAACCTGTGCAATTCTCTGCGATGTAATTCTAAAGGTATGTGAAAACTTTTACAATTTGTTTTGACGATGTTTTGACTGTCTTCTTAATAAAAAATTTTTTTTAAAAAAAAAAAAAAAAAAAAGATTTCCCACAATCTAATCATGATAAATTCTTCTCCCCTGTGTGACTTCTCTCATGTGTAACAAGACTTTATTTATGTGTAAAATATTTCCCACATTCTGATCATGATAAATGTTTTTCCCCTGTGTGAATTCTCTCATGTTTAGCCAGACCTCAGTTCTGTCTAAAAAATTTTTCCCCTTTTGAAAAAAGACAAAACTTCTCCCCCGTTGAATTCTCTCAGCATTAAAAATTTATTTCTTTGTAAAAGACGCACACATTCCGAACAAAATATGCTTCTCTCCTTTTTAGTTCTCTCAGTATAGCAAGATCTGATGTCCCGCCAAAAAAATTTCCCACATTTTGAACATGAAAACGGCTTTTTTTCCTTTTGAATTCTCTTGGTTTTACTACATTTATTTCAGGAAACCCTTTCCCCCAAACAGAACATAAAAAAAGGCTTTTCCCCCTGGTGAATTCTCTCTGTATAACCCGACTTGATTTCTCGTAAAGATTTCCCCCATTCTGAACATGAAAAAGGCTTCTCCCGTGTGAAATTTTCCCTTTTTATTTCTCATGTGACTTACATGTAAATCCTTTCCCACATATGAACTGGAAAGGGATGCTTCTGTGTGAATTGCCTTTTTTTACCAAACTTATTTTTCCCGTAAAAAAATTTCCCCCACTGAAAATAAAAAAAAGGGTTCTCCCCTGTGTGAATTTGCTCATTTTTTACTAAGTGATTTACATGTAAATCCTTTCCTACATACTGAACATAAAAAAGGCTTCTCTCCTGTGTGAATTCCCTTATGTTTTACCAAACTTGATTGATCTGAAAAAGATTTCCCAATTCTAACAGAGAAAAGGGTTTTCCCCTGTGTAATTTCTCATTTTTACAAATTGCTTCTTTGAAAAGATTTCCCACATTCTGAACATGAAAAAGGCTTCTCCCGGTGAATTTCTCATGTGCAAAAAGATGTGATTTCTGTGAAAAAAAATTTTCCACATTCGAAAATAATAGGGGTTCTTCCTTGTGGATTCTTCGTGAGTACCCAAAGGGTTTTGAGCGGTTTTTTAAAAACTTTACCCAATGAAAGGAAAATTTTTTTTTTTTTTTTTGTTTTTTTTTTTTTTTTTTTGGTTTTTTTAAAATTTGGAAAATAATTTGTGGGGTGGAGAAATTTAAATTTTTGGGGGTTTTGAAGGTTGATTGTGATAAATCGGGTGGGGCACCCAAGGTTCGTCTTCTTGGGGGGGTTATTTTGATAGGTCTTTACTGTGAATCCGGGTGTAATTCAGGGTATTTCGGTTTTTCTCCTGAAGGGTGCTGCATGTATCTTCTTCTACTTTATAACTTGGTGATGATATGCATTTCCTTTTAGAGCTCACGGGGAATTTTTTTTGTTTTTAAAATTTAAAAAAATTCTATTTTTTTTCAAAACCCCCAAAAGAGAAACATTTTAAACTTTCCTTTTAGGTAGGAAAACTCATGCAGTTGGTATTTTGTTATTTTGGGAAAAGCCAGAGATGGGTCCTGCAGAACCCCTCATTATGACCCCTTCCTACTTCCAATGTGATGTAGCTCATGCAGGAATTCCCTGTGGTGCTCTGACTTTTAGGAAAAAAGGGGTGATAGGCGTCTGCACACATATCATTCATTGCTGTTTTTGCCGTAGAAGGGGTGATTTTAAAAAGTTGCGGAAAAAAATTTTTTTTTTGCCTTTTTCCCATTTATGGGTTGTTGGGGGGCTGCGGTGGGAAAGTGTACTTTTATGGACAAATAATCCCTGGGGGAAAAAAAAGGAGCACCCTTTCATCACTGATGACAGGGGAAAAAAGTCCCGCAAGGAAGGTACATGAAGAGGAAGGGCTACTTTTTGGGAGCAGCTAAACCCCAAAAAAAACCATTTGGTGAACCCCAAAAGGGAGTCTACCACCAAACAAAAAAAAAGTCCCCCCCCCAGGTATGGGGGTCCCGGGAAAATGATGTCACTGCACCCTGCTAACCCTGATATGTATGGGGGCCCCCTTTCAGAGGATTTTCAATGCCCCCTTTTTGCTAACCCCCCTGTTTATGGGGCCCCCCAGCGAAAGGGTTTTTACTGCACCTACGTGAACACCGTATAAGAAAAAAAATTCCCAAAGGCAAAAAATTTCGTTTTTTGGGCATTTTTAAAATCACTCAAAAATGGAATAAAAAAATGCAAAAAAGTTGCATGCAAATTTCCCAAACTTTCTAACGAAAAAAATTTTCACTTCAGCCCCAAAAAATTTCCCCCCCCACTTTAAGTCATAGGTGTTAGACAAAAAAGGTTTTTGGTCGCAAAAAAAAGGCACCGGGTTGGGGCAAAATTTTAAAAATAAAAATTTTTTGGGAATTTTTTTTACGGTAAAAAAACATAACAAAACCCCAATTTTTTGGATATTTCCAGATGGGTTTAAAAAAAACCTTTTAGAAAACAGATAACACATTATATTGACCGGGAAAATTTTAAACCCTTTAAAAAACAAAACCCCCACAAAAAATGGGGGAAATCCGTTTTTTTTCAAAACCCTTTTTTCCCACTTGGAAAGTTTTGCGGTTTTTACTGGGAATTTCTAAATATATTTAAAATTTAAAACCTTAAAAGTACATCTTTTCCCACAAAAAAAAAAGCCCTCATGTGTCTAAGGGAGGGGGAAAAAAAAAAAAAAGTTATGGGGTCTGGGAAGGTGAAGAGGGGAAAAAAAAGAAAAAGTGTCAACAAAAAAAAAAAAAAAGCCCCGGGGCCTTAAGG